>VNJW01009503.1:0-47984 GCA_008042615.1 Drosophila auraria
AGTTGAAAAATTGAAAAGTTTAAAGTTGAAAAGAGACGGCCACACAGTTCCACAGTCAAGATGATCATGTTGATAATTCCAGGATACAATTTATGCATTCTGTACTCTTTTAGTGCCCAACTCTGAGTTGCACCGAGCCACTGCCACTGATGGTCCCCAGTTATTTTTTACTATTGGAAAACTGGAAAATGCGTAAATTAAATCATTCCCGCTTTGTTTCCACATACTGAGTTACTTATTTATTTTTTACGATGAATAAGCATCGAAAGGCAAGGCATGAACCATGAAGCGAGCTGGTTGATTGTCGTTCACTAGCCCCTTCGGTGGCCTGATCTTCTTAAAGGCGTCTCCTTGTTTGCTCTGGATTTAACTTTCAGCATGGTTATGTCTCCCCGGCTTAGCGTATCCATTAAACCGCAGTAAGCTGCTCCTGTCCAAATTCCTGTATTTAAAAAAATATGGCGTCTCGCAAATGGAAAACACATATCTGGTTCCCGGCGAGAGAGCGGAAGGTCAATAGTGGATAAACACTGTTCGGCAGCACCGTTTTAAAGCTAGGTTCTCAGACGAGAGAAAAAATACTAGTAAGTCGTACGGAGTTGCCATATGGAGCGAGGGAATACTTTTGGTATTTTGAGAGCGACGATAAAATAATTATCGTTCTTGACTCTCACTCTCTCTTAACGTTCTTCACACAATTTAAACATATAGACCCCGCCAAGAATAATGTACGCAAAAGCTGAATTCAGGTGTTAAGAGCAGGTAAAGTTGTGGTAATTAAATTGGGATTTTGGCAACAACATAAATGTGCATAAAAAGGCCTGGAAGGAAATAGCTGCCTTGATGCCATCATTTATTATGACGTTGATGGGCACGATGAGATGTCAGGCTCGGTAACTGAGATGAAGGCGTCAGAGGCGACGCTGCTGTTGAGAGCAGTGTCTTGCAGGGCAAATCCTCCGTTGCCGAGCTGTAGAAGGACAGCAAGGAACAGAACAACAGGATAAGTGCCAGTGCAACTCCAGCCAAATGTATGCCAGCAAGGATTTGGTGTGCGAGCAGAATCTCACGCCCCTCAAGAACGGAGTAAACTCGAATCATTCCACCTGCCCAACAATGTGGAGGCAGCAGCAGTAGCTGCGTCAACCACCGCCATCACAAGCAGCAGCAGTCGGCAGAGCCGCCATGCCGGTAGATGACCCGTTCGCCATGTACAATGTGTGTGAGGACACCCTTGCCCTCGTTGTCGATCCCGGCCAGAATGTTGGAAACAAAGTAGTCGGTTCTCATTAGGCGCAGATGAGATGAGACGCTGCAAAGCTGTAAAAGTGCAGTCTCTCTTTTGTCAACAAACACAACACAGCTGATTTTGAAGGTATGACCGCATCACATGCCTTACAATAATACCGAAGAACGTTTTAAAAAAGCGGTCACACTTTAAATTATTAAATCCTGCGTTGCCAGACATGGAAAAAAAGGTGTCCAAAAGTATACTATAGAATATGAATCCGTACAAAAAACAAATTACAAATTAAATTAAATCAATTTGGACTTCTTTTAAATTGATTTTAAGCTAAGAAGAATTTCTGTGGCTCCCTTATATACTTACTTTATAGACTCGAAAAGGTTTTCTTAGGACTTTTTTGGCTAAAGTAATACAACTTTCGGTGGGGTAATTATTATTATTATTAATGATATTATAAGGAAATTGGAATTCATTATTTTTTAATTTTAACAAAAATATACAACAAAATGTAAATATTATTGTATTATTATAACTTAAAATACATTTTTATTAATTTCGTTGTTTAATTGTAAACAAATTTGTAATTATTAAGTAAAAGAGAAAACCTCGGAAGGTATGGCTTGCTTTTATTGTGTACCTAAGCATACAGTGTATTGAATATAATAAATCACATAAATATAAATAAACAGATTAGGGGCTTCTACCTAAATAATAAATATAAATAAATAAACTTATGCCCAACTGCAGGAACATATTATATTTTTGAACTAAGCCATAGTTTCCATATCATTGCATTAAAAGCAGCTCTCATCGCTATTGATGAAAAAAATGGAAATTTATTTACTTACGCTAAAGTTTTCCAAATTATTTACTTGTGCTTAAATTTCGGCTTTTGTGTTCTTAAAGGCGGAAAAGCCTTAAGGTCCACAGCCCCCGCTCCCCTTGGATATTTAATTTTTCCCAAGTACACACACACACATGGGCCAGCACACACATCCACACACACGTGCGTTACATTTCAAATAGCGCATAAATTTTGAAAAGTCCATGCAAAATCAAAACGAAATTTCCTTGCTGGACAGCCGCCCCCCATTTCGTTGGGTCAGGGAAGGGGGCTCCATTGCGGGGCCACATGTGCGCTGCCCCAACCCCACCCCAGCCCTTCCGCATTCCCCATCACTCGCCTCCTCCTCCCGCCTCACAGAATTACGCACGCTTTCAGCTCTAGGCATTGTTGTTGTTTCTGGACGCTGCCTGGCAGGATGCGGAGGATGGGGTTGGTTTTTTAGGCGGGAAGGGATGGAGCTTAAAGTGTGCAGAAAGCATAAGCCTAAGCTTTTTTATCGCTTCGACCATGAGACAGGCCAGACCAGCGTAGCTGGCTCGCAAAAAAGTGAAAGTGGTCCAAGTACACGCAGAGAAATTTCAATGGCGACCATGCGAGTATGCTGGGAAATGTAAATTATCCTTTCATTTAGGAAGGATTTTTAATTTTAATTTTACTTGAATTTTTCGAACTTAAATCCCGTGAAAATAGCCATAAATGTACATACAGTTTGTAAAGTAATTCTTTGCAAAACGAAAAACGTTATGAATTTTTTATGGTTTAAAAACTTCAAATTATGGAAGATTTATTTAATAATACTGTTTACCTTAGTGTTAGCTATACATTAAAAATGTAAGGATTTAAATAATTATTGATTGCAGACATTAAAAAATTACATAGAAAATATTTCGTTTAAATAAATGATCTCCTTGGGTATCACCTCTTATATACCTTTATATTGAAATCTCTATAAAACATGCCCACAACAGTGCTACAAAAAATTACATCATTAAAGAAAATAATTTACAATGCATTTGGTACCTGGAAAATTTTTTTGCATAGTTTTAGACACCTTTTACGGGGATTTTAAAATACTAGTAATTTCGTAGTACATATAAGATTACTACTAAGAATAATAAAAATAAAAATGTACTCAATGTTTCGTAACCATTCGACCTTAGTTTGTTTGAATTCCTTTAACTTCTGAAAGCATAATGTTAATGAAAAATATCAGGGGTGCCATAGAAATCGCTGTGGACCCTAAACCAATTGAAAACATGTCCAAAAGTATGCAATTTAAATGTCTAACTACCAAATTTAATTGAAATGTCCTTGTTTTTTAAATATATAACATTTTGTAGCCTACTTTTAGACATAATTTTAAATGATTTCAAATCATAAGCAATTTCTGTGGCACCCCTGATTATATCCAATCTAATTATCACTGATTCCAGTGTTGCAAGTTGCTGATGTTTAAAGCTTCCATTTAGAACTCCACCATAAAGATCCTTAAATCTCAATACAGACATTAAAATGAATTTCTCTCAGTGCCCAAATCCCGCTCGCACACACACGCATGGCGAATTTGAATCGTGTTTGTGTGCCGGCGTTGTATAGTTGAAAGTTTCAATATTGGCTCAGGGCGTGGAGTAGCGGGTGGGGCTAGGTGGGCCTGGTTGGTCGTGTTTGCCCAACTGCCCAAAAAACGCCCACTGTGACAGCACATAAGCACACACACACACACGCTTAGGCCCCGTATATATTTACATTATTCATGCACACACACACACAGTGGCTCTTTTGAAAAATGCGTTTTATTCAAAGCGGAAGCAGCTGCCCTGACCAAGGAGGAGGTGGAGCACGGTGGAAGGGGTGGTCGGGCTGGCCGGGCTGGAGGTCCTGCGGGATTTTGGGGACTTTAGCCTTCAAGGTCTCATCCTGCTCGCCATCACTTCCCTAACCCGATCTGTGGGATCAATCGAAAATACCTTAAGGATACTTCTTCGTCAAAGAAAGTAACTTTAAATTATATTATAAATCATATAAATTAAATTAAATCATTATAATCGATTTAAGGAAGTATTTTAAGGCAAGGCTATTATTAAATTCGCAGAATTGAAAGCCTCGGAAATCACAAGAGATTTGAAACCATTTAAAAATTTCGCCCAAAAGTATGCTGCAATATTTTATTTTACAAAAACCCTTATTTGGATATACTGGAGCCCAAAATATTAAACAGAAATTCAAAACTTCACTTAATATAAATACGAATATTACGTATAACTATATAATACCAAGATATCCTCTATTTTTAGCTGTGTTTTACATTGTAGAGCATTCTCACAGTCCGCCATGCCCTGGATCAATCTTCGTTCCCCTTTTCGCAATCCTCTTTCACTTTCACTAGTTTCGATACCGACACACACACAGGCGTACGAAACCAATTGTCACATTCTCAAATTCAGGCTAACACACACACACAAGCGGAGTTATGTGATTATATAGTACATCCCGCCCCCTTGGGCCCTCAGGGGGTTGGCCGAAAGAAAGGGCGCAAGGGAAGAAGGACTTTTCTCCCGGGCATTTTTATTCCGTATGCAAAAAATACAAATTTTAAAGCGAAGCCACAAGTTGAGACGGCGGATTACCCCGTTTACTGGACAAGACAGGGCTGCCACAGAAATCGCTGTTGGTTTTTGAAATCTATTGTTAAGCTGCCTTAAAATATGCAATAATAAATTTAGTTCAACGAATTCAGGTGCAAAATAAAAAATTCTCTAGTGAAAAGTTTTAAGAAATTTCCATGGTTTTGAAATCCATAAAAAGAAGTGTATAAAAGTATGCAATACATTTTTGAGGGGCCAAATGTAGTGTAAATTTAAATTCTTTAAAGCAATGTGTTATCGGATTTTCTCTTTAGATTAGCTTTTATTTTGTCGATAAATATGAGAAACTTTTTAAAGCAAAACTGACAAATATAAAAGTTTTGTTTAAAATGTGTTCTTATCTTGTTGGTCGCAGAGTAGCCGTGCTATCGTCTTCTCTTAACCTTAATCTTTTTAATTTTCTTTACATATCATTTTGAATAATAAAACTTTACATTTTATATTAAAAAAAATTTATAATAAATATTGTTGTAGAATGTAAGTTACTTTAGTGGAACTGCCCACTCCTTTAGCATGAAAAGCAATGTCATCTCTTTTTTATTTGAGGAGCTCTGTTAACTTAACATTAGTCTGTAAGAAGAAGGTACAGTTCACACAAAAGTTCGCTTGTGTTTCTCCTGCCGCTATAAATAAATAAATGCTAATAAATGTAACATTTTATAACATACTTTTGGTCACCGTTTCAGTTGATTTGAAATATACAGACTCTTTTGTATATAGACACTTCTGAAGAACTTCCATCTAAAAATAAGGAAAACTAGAAGTACCTGGGGGTCCATTAAATACCTGCTAACTATGTTTTATTTAATTTAGATTTAAAACAATAAAATTTCTATAAAAGAACTCTCTAAAATAGCTAATATTTTTAACAGCATACTTTTTGGCAGGCTTCCAAGTGAACTCAAAAATCCAGCTCAAGCCCAACACCATGCCCCATATACCCCAGAAGAAAACAGAGAGAATTCTCATCCGTCGTTTGCCCAACCATCAGCAGTGTCCATATGTGTGTGTGCGAGTGTGCGATTGTGCCCAGCATAAGTGTAAGCTGCTTTTAGGCGCAGCTAACAGCGCAAAAGCGCTTTAAAAGGTTTTAAATTTTCCCCGGAGGAGCGAGATCGACAAAGGGGAATGAGCTAATGCCCCTGCATATGGCATATGCTAATGTTTCATCAAAAAATCCGAAAAAAAAACTTCCAAAAACAATGCCCAACTACCGATCGCAGAGACTTTCCCACTTTCACTTGGCTGGCGACCATTTCCCATTTCCCTGACCCGCCTCAATGCGGTTTGCCTTGGACGCAAGATGCCGCCAAGACCCCCGGCTAAAGGCTTGTTTTTTTTTCCATTTTCCTTTTACCAATTTCCCATTTTCTGTGGCGTTGCAGCGAAGGTGCAGCGTGTGTGCTGTCTCTTTGGCATTTTTTCAGACAGATGGGAAATTTTTTCATGAAAGAAGAAATGTCAGAGTGCGCTGACCTATTTACACATATTTAAAGATATTCTTTATGATTAAATACGTTCTGGGTTTGAGTATATTAAAGCCTTTTAATTTTCTACAATGAAGCTAGCACTTTTTTATAATAGTAATTATTAATATACTTGTACCGGAATGCCTTGGAAAAGTCTTGATTTGTGGGTTTTCGATATAACATATGTAAATTATGAAGCAATATTGGGCAGAATTATTTACCTTAACTTGGCTTAAATAAATTAGTTAAAATCCCTTAAGCATCTGTTAAAAATAATAATTTTTGGAATTCATATATATATTTTCACTTTATTTTTGAGGGCCACTTGGCAGCACTGAATCATGCCAGCATATCGGATTGTTCAATCAAAAGACTGTGCACGGCACACACCCACACCACACACGCACACACAATGGATCGGATCGGTTTTCGGGTTTTTTTTTCGTTAGTTCTACCTGCGATGCCATTACTTTTCCTGATTTTCCACCGGATTAAGTGCAGCAAGGTGTGTGCACCGAAGTCCTCATTGTTCCCAGCACACACTCGTACACTCGCACACTCACGCGGGACTCATTAAGTTGGCGTGCAACAATAAATTACAACAATTCGACACACACACACACGAGGAAAGGAAGGAAAATGCAAAGGGAAAAACCACTCTCTAGGCCGTCCTTGAGCGGGAATTGTTCTTTTGATTGGGTTTATGCGGGATGTCTAGATCACGATCAGCAAGAGTTTCAGGAAAAATCATATAAAGAATACGGGATCCATACGATAAGAACAAATGCAAAAATAGCATATTTAAATATACATTAACTCGACATAAAACAAATAATAAAAAATACGATATTAAAATACCATACAGGGACATACAAAATACGTTATAAAACTTAAAAGAATATAATACAAAAGCATAAAAAAATACGATTTAAAAAAATTTGTGTATGTTTTTAGATCGTATTTTTTATGCTTATTTATATTCTTTATTATATTCTTTTAAGTTTTATATCGTAATTTGTATTAAGAAATTTAAAAACATTTAAAAGTACGATATAACTTATAAGAATACGATTAAAGACCTAACATAAACACGATAAAAACACAGTATGATCTAAAAAATAAAAAATCCGATACAAAAACAAATAAATATACGAATTTAAAGCATAAAAAATACGATATAATGATAAACAAAAATGCAATAAAAAAATCACAATAAAAAACATAAACTTGTTATATAAAACATACCAAAATGCGATTTACAAATACACAAAAATACGTGTAAGAAACTGACAAAAATACGACGCAAAAACTTACAAGAAATACTATATCGAAACATATAAAAATACGATTTAAAGACTTGGAAAAATATGATATAAAAATAATATAGAAAACATCATATAAAAACATACAAACCCCCAATATAAAAACCTACAAAAATACGATATAAAATCATACACGAAATGCTATACAAAAATTCATAATAAAAACATATTCCCAACTATTTTCAAAACTTTGAAGCCTCTCCTTCTACTTCAACTCAATATAGATTACTTTTCTTATTTAATAATAATAAAATTCATGATTTCTTTACGCATAAACCTTGTTCCTGTTCCTCGTTCCCTATTCCCCGATCTCCACCTGACATTCCTCGGAGCCGTAACAGAAAAATCAAGGCACCAGCACTACTACAGCCGAGTGAAACTGCCCGGGCATCGCCCACTTTATGCATTTTCCTGCTCGAACTGCGTTTATCCATTCCGGCTGCTCGGCCTTTGGTTTTCTTGGTTTTCCGAGCACAGGAAACCCGTCGTCGTCGTCGGTGTGTCGCCACCACCTGTAGATTTTTCCGATTTCGGCGATGGCTGCATTCCAAATGATGTACGGCGCCTTTTAATTGGACACGGTCTGCGTGATTGCGCTCCTCCTTCTGCTTGGCCCTATCCTGCTGCGACTCAAGTGAGTGTGTTTTGGGCACTGAGAGAAATTTAAGGCACTCTTGAATTAAATGTATTAAAATAAATGTATATAAATAAATTAAATAAAGGGAAATGAAATGAAATGCATGAATTTCATACGTCAACTCTCTTGAGTTCCTTAATGGTCAAATGCCATTATCTTTGATAAAAAATATATTTCAATAATTAATTAAGTTGGTTTTTAATTTTGATAAGAAACTGCTGTTAAAAACCATTTGCGAAAGATAATTCTATAAAATATCCCCTAAACTTCAAAAGCATAACATAATATGAGTCCAAAAAGTATGCAATGCTTTTTCCACACCAAGTACCCCATGTTTCATGGTCTGTTTTCTAAATAAAATTAAAAAGTAGAGTATCAAGAGTGCCAAAAAATCTTTAGAGTTTTGAAATCCATTAAAAGGTCTCGTAATAAAATCTTTAAGGTATCTAATTCAGTGTAAAATTATTACTTTTTTGTAAGATGTAACATTTGCTAGCATAGTTTTGGGAAACTGTTTAGAGGATTTCAAAATTCTAGCTAGAAGGATTAAGCTGCCACTGGGTAGCAGTGCGCTAAATAAATAATCATAATTTACATTTTATTTATTTAAAATTAAATTAAAAATTTTATTAAAAAAAAATCTATTGATTTCTGTTTTTGATTTCTTTTTATAAAATTTATTTATTTTTTTCCAGCTAGTAACTCACTGAAAATCAAATAAATAACATTATTTTAAGGTATTTATTATTATTTATTTTGAAATTAAAAATGTCAATGATTTTTCCCAGTGCTTCCTGCGTTTGCCTGTGCGTGAGTGAGGGAAAATCAAGTTTCAAGTTCAACATTATCATCATTATGTGTAATTACCCGGGACAAGGCCGGCGCAGGGCTCGGATCTCTCGACGGGCCTCATCCTGGCACTCTTCGACTTCATCATCAGCCTCCCAGATAACCCAGTTAGCCCAGAAAGTAAAACTTGCAGGCTGTGTGTAGTTTACATTCTTTATTTCGGTTCAAAAAAAATTCATTTTCTCTGTCTTTGTGTCCAGTTTTGCTTGGCTTTCAATATGTTTTTGTTGGCTTGACAATTTCAGGGGGGGTGGGGGTGGGGGGGTGTACTCGCACATACATCTATTATGTATACATAGCTTTATATATATATGTATCTTTAGTATATAGACTGCGCTGATACTCGTGCATAAATTCATTTGGTTGCGGATCCTGGGACTCCGATTTGTATTTGGGGTACATCGAGATGGGGTAGGGGGGGTTACCTACATACACACACATATATGTGGGTGGATATACATATATATATGGCCCGATGCCCGAATAACCGTATCTTTCGCTCTATAAAATCTTTGTTTTTTCTGTTAAAATGCCCGACACCAGTTTTGTATTTTATTGTTTCTATTTTCTGCGGTTGCTATAAGTTTGCAAAAAATGTACAAATATACACGCACACACACACACTCAGAGTAGACACAAATGAGAAATAAAAAGTTGGAATTATTAATTAATAAAACCCTTCTGGTTGGGGACTTCCCCCTCTTCTCTGTGCCAGCGGTGGTGGTGGTGGTGGTGTCGCTGTGAAAGGTACACGGTTCCTTGTCGAATTATTGTTATTATTTCTCGATTCTTGATTTTTGGCTTAGTTTTTCCGAAAGTTCCACTACACACACACATATATATAGACCATTGGATTGTTCTCCTGATTTTGTGTTTATAGTTCTCACTTGGTGCTTTCAAAAATTTCCATTAAATATATATACCCGATCGCCATATTCGTATATATTCGTGTATAATTTGTAGGTTTCATGCGGGCCTCGTGCTCCCTTTTCTTGTTATTTTTATTTAATAATTAATTGCTAAAATTTAACATGTAGTTGCTACATAATTCAAATATGTTTTCATTTTTTTTTCGTGTTTTTAAGTTTTTCTCTTTAGTTTTTAGTTTCAAGAAATTGCCTTTAGCCTGGGTCGAAGGAGTCGCCCAAGAGCTTCCTGTCTCATGTATTGCTTAGGTGTTCGTTCTCTGCTTCAAGACAAAAAAAAACGTTATATTTTAGTTTAGAGATCTAAGTCCGAACAAAAGTGTGTGTTGAAAACCGGGGGAAGGAAGTATATATGTAAGTTCGGTAATCCGAACAAATTTGATAGCCCTGCAAGGCTAGGATAGCTGATTTCTGATCAGGTTAGGCTTGATTTCACATTAATAATGCAGTGTTTAAGTTTAAGAAAAATATTTTTAAGCCTTTACTGCTTCAAATAAGGCCTTGAGATTTTAAAACACCTGTTAAGGGTGTCAAGAAGTAGGCTATGGAATTTTTTCTGGGCTTTTACTAAGTCCAAATCAAGTTTGATGTATTATTTTTAATTAATTTTTATCTGGTTACTGAAATATACCACTAATAAATCCTATAGAGTGAACAACTGTTTTTTTGAGGTTAGAAATCACTTAAAATTATGCCTAAAAGTAGGTTATAATACTTTACTTTGGCTTGCACTGTCTAAAAGTAAGATATCGAATTTTTCCCGGACTTTTACTAAGCTCAAATCAAGTTTGATGCAGTATTTTGAATTAATTTGTGTGTGGTAATTAATTTATAAGCATTAAAAAATCCTATCCAGTGGCAAACGGTATTTTTTTGGGTTAGAAATGGTGAAAAGAAGGCTTTTTTTAAACATTTTCCAGCTATCATCATAAACATAATTCTTCATGACCTTTAAAATCAATAAAAATTCGTAAGTTCGGAGAGTTGAAAAACTCTAGAAAAGCGGACCAGTGTTGCCACATTCAATATAAATTTTTATCGTTATCGACTTTACTTTGCAGGACTATCGAAATCACTTGTTTCGCTTCCGCAGCTTCGTTTATAATTCTCAAATTGGTTTTTCGTTGTTGAGAAAATGGGAAGGGGTTGTTTTCCGTGGTTCGTGGTTCGTCTTTTTTGGGGGTAACAACTACAGCCCCTCCCTTTCAAGGCCGCCGCCCCCAGTGGGGATTTTTTTTTATATAATTATTATTTTCTTTTTTTTTTCGGGACTAAGTTGCGTTGTCATGTGAGCAACAAATTCACGGTAGCTGGCCAAACTGTAAAGATTCAAATTTAAACTGATGACAATGTCGCCGCAACTCGGTGGCGGGGGAAGGGGCGGCCCAGAGGGGCGTCGATTAAGCCTAGAATATGTATAGGGGTGTGTGTATATATATATATATATATAGCATATAAACAATTACATTTAAAGATATTTGTTTTGGTTTTACGTATAATTAGTTGACACTCGCTTCGATTTGTGTTGCTTTGTATTTTGTAAGTTGCATTTTGGCATTTTTTGCTTGTTACCGGCAGAGGATGCGAACCGAAGAAATATCTTTAGTTTTTAGTTTTTAGTTTTTAGTTTTTATTGCTAACGAGGTAGATTTCTATTACTGTCTGAGCTGTTTCTGCCGAGGTAATCCTTTTTGTGGTTCTTTGCTATCCTCCCCTAATAATTCGATAAAAAAAATAGTTATAGTTCGTATTGCACAGTAAAAACACTCAATTTCAATTTTCAATTTCAACTAAAAGTATTGCCTCTCCTGCTTTAAAACCCTTTTTGCTATTTAATTTTAATTATTGTTTATTCCGTTTTCCGTTCTTTTGCCCAATAAATGATATGCACAATGTTGATATAGGAGACAATATTCTGCAGCCTCTCTGCCGAATCGTATTTGTATCTGAATCTGGCGCTTGGGCCTATGTACAGCTTCCCTCGCTTCCGACTATTGCCTGTGTCCTGTGTGTCCTGGATTCCTGCAGAGAGTTGGCTAAAAAGGGGCACCTCATTCTGGCTTCTAGTTTTTTATATTTTCTTTAAATTTAAATATTTCATTGAGCAATGGCATTGGCTTCGGGCGCATACTACATTACTAACACAATTTGGTTTATATAATTTCTGGGGAACGGCCGAAAGTTGTTAGTTATTTGCTGTACGTATGTCCTTTTTAATAGTAATAGAAAAAAAACTGATTTACGCCGATTGCACACGCTAAAATACTTATAAATCCTTTGAACATAAAACCGAAAAAACACTTAGGTAAGACTATGACGATCCTGCTGGATCCTGTGCTAACTCCGCCCAACATACGTTGGGTTATATTCCTCGATCGCCTCCTGGTCAACGGTGTGGGGTTGGGGTGTCCGAAAATGTTTCAATTCACCTAAATTTTGATCCGTTTCAGGGCGTTCACTGGCTGCCGGCGCATCGCAGGATAACCTCCGGCTGGATACGACTTCGATTGCCTCCTGGTTGCTGGAAGGGAAGAAGGAAAGGGGAGAAAGTAGAGGTTAGTTCAGCGATTGTGATGGTGGGTGGCTTCCCCGAGATTAATGCCCATGTCGCGGGGAGAAAAGGCTAACCCGAAAGCGGTTGGGTTAGCTAATTAGTCAACGTCGTTGCGGGACGACAGATGATGACAAGGCGGCAGCACGGATTCACTGAGTATCTGTAGCTGGCGCTGTATCTGTATCTGTAGCTATATCTGCCACTCTCGCAAGTACAGTGCAGATTGTTTGCAAGGAAAAAAATAATTCCAGGTTGATTTTCAAGTTAAAAGATTTGGGCTCTCAAAAGTACACAAAGAAATATTATTTTCACTTTGTAGCAAACTTTCCAGAGCCGTTTTATTAGATTTTCAAAAAGTTTCTTATAGATTTTCCATAGAAATAGCAAGAAATGTCTAAGCATAAATGAATTTCTGTAAGATTCGACTTTGTGACCTCATTTCAAGACATTGGTTTTTAAAATAATTTATTCGACTTCCAAAAGTATGCAAAGAACTATTATTTGCACTCTGTAGCATACTTTTCAGCTCTGTCTTATTAGATTTCGAGAAACTTCCTGATAGATTTCTAGATTTTCCATAGAAATTGTCAGAAATGTCTAAAAATAATTAAATTTCTTTAAGGTTCGACTTGTAGTCTTTATTTCAAGACTTTGATTTTTAAATCCACTTTTTTTCAGCGCCCAAAAGTGTGCAAAGAAATAATATTCAATTTAATTATTTATTTGATTTCTAGGTTCTTTATATAAATTGCCAAAACTGTCTAGAAATAATTGCATTTCTCTAAGATTCGACTCGTAGACTGCCTTGCAAGACTTTGGTTTTTAAATCAATGTTTTCAGCAACCAAAAGTATGCAAAGAATTATTATTTGCACTTTGAAGCTACTTTTCAGAGCAATTTAAATTGATTTTTAGTCGATTTCTCTTAGGTTTTCCACAGACATCGCTAGAAAATCATTAAAGTAATAGAAATTAAAAAAAAATAGTATAAGCTTCACCTTTAGACTTATTTTTATGTTTTTAATATTTACTTAAATATCATTTTAAGGTAAGAAAAACAAACTCGGTCTTGTCTTTCTTGTAAAACATTCCGAAATATATATATTTCTTGCCCATAACTTGTATTTACTGTATCAACGACTTCGACTGCAGCTGTTTTCAGGTTTCAAGGTTCGGGGATCTGGCGACCGACTTCAGGTTCGATGTAAGATTTTTGGTATAAAGAAATCAAACCGAAATCAAAGCCAATAAATCTTTAATCCAATTATAACTCATTATGCTTATATGCACACACGATCCCACAGCGCTCTCGCTCGGACAGCTCTCCCTCCCTCTCTATCTTTCTTTTTTTTTTGAATTATTAGCTTAGGCTAAGGCCAGCGCTCTATAATCTGATATCTAAGATGTCGCTCCTTCCCCTGTTGTACTCCCGTATTCCCTTCACTCTTCGGCTTCAGCGTAATTCTTATAATTCGTACGATTCTTCTGCTATCTTCTTCTCCTGTTTTGTTGTTGTTAGGGGAGACCGCCTTTATATTTTTCTTTTCTTCTAATTTCGGCTCTTCTTACACTTTGATGTGTGTTGCTTGTGTGTGCGTGTGGCTAAGACTTAGATTTATGCACAGAACAAAATTTTGTGGGGAGCAGGAATATTTCTATAAGTTATTTAAAATATATTAAGGGTAGATCTGAGAATTTTTTCTAATTAAAAGAGGATTTAAGAGAGTTTGCTAACAGGATTAAGCTTTAAAGGTTCCGCAATATTAAATGCACAGTTTGTGGCTTTAATAAAACCACATTGCCTGCTTTTTGGCGTTAAAATATTTCTAAGATTTTTATTAAAAAAAATTAAATGATAATAAATAATAATAAAAAAAATATTATACATTTTGAAAAATGAAAAATCTTTAGGACTTTGAAATCCCTTAAAAAGGTGTCTCAAACTGTGTTACCAAATTTTATATTGTAAAATTTTTTTTTTTAATAAAAAATTACATAGTTAAATTTAACAAACAAAATTATGCTAAATTTACATTCTTTTTCTTTTGGAAAGCAGTGCGCTCATCAAATAATAACAATTTACCTGTTATAAAAAAAAAGTATATCAAACATTTTATTGCATACTTTTAGGACCCTTTTAAAAGTGATTTGAAACCCCTGATTTCATCAGAGTTTCCCTGTTTAAAACTTAAAAGTTTTTCTGTCAAAATGTTGAAATAATGTTTAATGATCATTGATCAATAAAATCAAGGTATAAAATGTGCTCTATAATTCCCAAATAATGTTGAAAGAACAAGAATTATATTATAATTTTATAAAAACATTTATAAATTTGTAATTATAATTCTTGAAGATTTTTGGCAGTGCATTTAATTGATGAAAACTAAAGCAGGCCATAAAATAGATCACAACGATGAAAGTGAGATGGAGAGAGCAAGATGGATGAAGCCAGCCTAGTAAGGCCAGCCTTATCCTCCATCGATATATGTATATAGTTAGTTCCTTGAGACCTAAGAAAGCACAATTTAAGCCACGTTAGGCCAATGGCCGGGGCGTGTGAAGTTCGGGAGTGGAATACATTTTGGAGCTCGTCTCTGAAAATCGTTTTCTTTATAATTAAAGCGAATCTAGTTTTCTAGAGTTCGGCTTTCCATGTTACGTTTGGAGTCATGCAATGTGGCCGTGTGTCTATCCCCAGTCCCATCCCCAGCCCCGTCCCCGTCCTGCGGCCAGCCATCCATCTTGGCTGGGATCTGGATCTCTGGATCTCGCTCTCTCGCGCGCTGGGCTTCAGTTAATCTGCAGCGCATCAGCAATTAGCGGAAACTCGTCATAAAAAATATACGAAAAGACCAGCAACAACCACACGCAGAATCGGATAAAGCGCCGACAGCAACAACAACAACTATGGAAAAAAAGCAACAAAGTTTTGCCTAAAGTTTAGCTTTTTTTCTGTATTTTTTGGTTGAAACTCGTTCGCCGCCTCGCTGGCTTCGTTGTTGCGGGGCTCGAAAAAAAGATTTATTTTGTTTTACTTGACTTTTTTCTGTCGGTTTTTTTTCTTTTTTTTTAACTGATTGTGAGACAAAAATTTCTGTTGAATTGGAATTAGGACACAACACACACACACACACGCAACAATTTCTGGCCAGTTTCTGTTTCTGTTGACGCAGCTGTGCGCCATTTGACGACGACGCTCCTCGTTTTTTTGTGCTTTTTTTTGCCTTCATGCCTCTCCTGCCACGCCCACCCAGCTCCGCCCCTGCGCCGCATATATATCATTTTATAATGCCTCGCCAAGTTGGACACCTCACTCGCCCCCGTCCCCGTCCCCGTGCCAGCATCACTCGGAGGAGGAGCGGAGGGAGGGCGGCGAATCCTCTTCGAGTTGCTGAATGTTGGCCAAGTTCGTTGCCTAAGTCTTTTGTTTTCGCGGATATATACAGTTAGGCAGGAGATCGGCATGGAGATATAGCATTGGTTGGCAGAGGATACCAGCAGGATCAACACTTTGAGGTTATCAAATGCAGGGCAAAGTCAAGTTTAAGTCTAATTAAGGCGGAAGGATGTAAACAAAAAGGAAAATAAGATAAATTTATATAGGAAAATATAGAAAAAAGATGAAATATAATAGTTATGAGTTTCACAAGTAAGCAATAATACAATTAAGTCTCTGGACTATAAGGATTAGAGAAAGAAACTAAAGATAAATCTCTAAAGAATAAGAAATAAAGAAAGAAACTAAAAATAAATCTCTTAAGTCTGAAATATAGAGAAAGGAACCAAAGAAAAGACTCTAAAGTATGAAATATAGATAAATAAATTAAAGATAAGTCTCTGGAATAAGAGAAATTATAAATAGGTCTCTAAGCTATAAATAAATTAAATACAAGCCCCTAAAGTATGCGAATTAGCGAAAGATATTAAAAATGCATATTTAAAGTATGAAAAATAGACAAACAAATTAAGGGTAAGTCTCAGAAATATAAGAAAGAGGAAAATAAATTAAAGCCAAGTCCCTCAACTATGAGAAATAGAGAAAACTATTAAAAACAAGTATTTAAAGTATGAAATACGCATAAACAAATTAAACATAAGTCTCTGGATTAGAGAAAGAAATTAAAGACAAGTATGAAAAATAGATAAAGAAACTAATAACTTATAATCCTCTAAAGTACGAAAAATGTATAAACAAATTAAAGACAAATAAATACCAATTTAAATACAAGCAAAATAGAGTTTAGTTATATCTTTAATTTAACTAATCTATTATTCACTATAAAAATAATTATACATATAAGAAAGCAAGTGTATCTAAGATTTTATTGATTGAAAACCTTCTTTGTAAAATACCCAATCCATCAAATCTTGAATGAATAATAGGAATAATCTCTTTATCTCAATGCCGAACGAATTTTGCTTAAAAAGAACACTTTTAGTTGAGAAAACAGATACAGATCTGTGAGGAAAAGGATGCTTATAAATAGAGAAAGAAAATGGGACAATAGGATAAGCAGATATCCTGCCCGAAAGGGAAACTACTAAGCACATCTCAGATTTAATTACTTTTAAAAGAAACAAAACTCCTAAGAGGCTCTCCTTGGATTTAATGACTCTCATAAGTTAATTATTATAATTAAAATCGTATAAAGATCTCTGAATTATTTATTGTAAAAATGAATTCAACTCCTAAGCAGCTCTTCTTTGATTTAATGACTCCTATAAGTAAATTACTTCTAGAATTAAAATCGTATAAAGATCTCTCACTTAATAATATTAAAATTAAACAAAACTCCTAAGCAAGTCTATTTTGATTTAATTACTTCCTAAACAGATCTCTGAGTTAAGAACAGTTTGAGGAAATATTCTGGACAACTCCATTTAGTAACTAATTATTTTAAAAGATTTAAAGTAAGCCTTTAGAATCCTAACTATAACTGGTTCATCGGGATATTCCCTAGAGCCATTACAGCTTTATGATTTTATTATTATTATTTTATTGCATTTAATTATTCGAATGACTTTAACTCCTAACTTGTCTTGTGTATCTGTTTCTGTATCTGTGTCGGTTTCTGGCCATTTTCCAAGCGGCAAGCGCGGCGTAATTTCGGCTCCGGACTGGCGGACACAGAGAATCTTGGCCAGCGAGACGGCAGATGCTCCAGACAATGATGATAATGATAATGATGATGATGCCACCGCCATGCTATCCTGTCATCTTGCTGCCTTTGCTGCTGTCGCTGCCGCTGTCGCTGTTGTTGTTCTTGCCGTTTGGCATTGAATTTTGGAAATCAAATATCTAACGCCATAACTCGAGAGAACCCAGGAGAGCCCAGGAGAACTCAGGGGTTGGTTTCTTCTAGCTAGCCCACGAAAAAAAGGTTAACAACAGCCAAGATGCCTCTTTGTGTGAGCCATCTATACACATATAGATATATATATATATATATACCCTCGTGTGTGTGGATAACACAATAAGCATCTCAGGATGCTGTCAAATGTTTGGTAATTAAAAAAGAAGAAGATCACGACGCTGGCTGGGCTGGGAAAGTAATGGGAAAGAAATTTCCCGGTCCAAAAGGAAAGTCAAAAAAGTAGAAAAAAAACAAAGCGAAACCGGGGAAAAATTTTACAGTTTCAGCGAAAGAGGAAAATTACGCATCTCTCGCGGTCGGGGAGGGTGTGAATCCCAGCAGGGGTTGGGGCCTGGCTGAGGCCTTTATGGATAATTTCAATCATTCCGCGGACTAATTTGATTGAGTTCCTGTGTTAGATGTCACACGGACTCCCCCCTAATTTAACCTTTTTCAGACCCACTGATTAGGGCCTTGACAACCAAAACACGCAAAAAATTAGAACCAATTTTAGATTTTCACAAAAGTTTTTACATTAAATAACAGATAACCGATTCCGATTGCCATCTAGCTGAGGCTGAAACTCATTTTATAAAGCTAACACTGACCCATAAACCTCTTTCTACTAAGGTCTGGTCTCTAGTTCTAAGATTCTTACTGTAAAATGTAGATTTTGGGACATGTATCAATATTATTTGATGTTAAAACTATTTTCTGTATCAAAAGATGTTTAAAAATTATTTAGAATCAATAAAAATATACAATATTAATATATTTGTATCCCAATAGTGATTTTTTTCTATAAAGCCTTTGAATCCCCCCTTTTTTCTATTAAAGGGTGGTATCTAGTCTAAAGATTCTCTCAGTAGAATGTAGATTTGAGACATGTATCAATTTTAGTTGTTGCTAAAACTATTTTCACTATAAACCAGATAGGTGTTCGATTGGAAAAATTATTGAAAATTAATATAAAATATATACAAATAATTCATTTATAATAATTTTTTATCCCAATTTTGATTTGTTTCTATATAAGCCTTAAAGCCTTTCATAAATCCTTTTAAATTCGGTATAGCATCATAGTTTTTGGTAAGAAAAATGATTTCTAGTCACTTGTCTTAAAATTCTTACAGTAGAATGTTGATTTGAGACATATATATTATTATTTGTGGCTTTAAATTATCTGCCATATAAATAAACCTTAAATAAAAACATTTAAATCAATATAATTATAAATTTCAAGACCAATTTTGATTTGTTTCTAGATAAAAACCTTAAAACCTTAAATAAACCCTTAAAAATTTGGTATAACCTCCCTGTTTTTGTTAGTTATTTCAATAGTAACCTTACTAACCTCTTTTAAACCCTTTAAATTTCACATAACCTCCCTAGTTTTGTTAGTTTTTCAATATTAGCCATTAAACCGTTAATAAATCCCTGGAATCTTGGTATAACTTTCCTGTTTTTGTTAGTTATTTCAATAGTAGCCTTACTAACCTCTTTTAAACCCTTTAAATTTGACATAACCTCCCTAGTTTTGTTAGTTTTTTAATATAATCCATTAAACCTTTAATAAATCCCTGGAATCTTGGTATAACTTTCCTGCTTTTGTCAGAAAAACCTTTCAGAGAAGAGTTATTTTTGCAGATTCTTTGGATTTAGGTCAGATCCCATAAAAAGTATACAAATATCTCCAAAAATATTCAACCAATATCAACTGTAAATCGCAGAGTCTAGAACTTTTGGTATTTTAGATGGACTGGAATTCAGGAATTCTGGAATTCAAAGGAGGCCAGGGGTTGGGGGTGGTACCCTGAGAACAACAAATACAAAAGAACAGTTATACGCAAGGAAACCCACCGAGAATCTTGAACAGAAAAGCAAAGAAAAGAAAGACAAACAGCGAAAAGGAAAGAGGCAGCAAGGAAGTAAGCAGATCACAGATCACAGCTCACACATGTTTGTGAAGCGAAAGAGGAGATGAAGATGGAGTAGGAGGAAGAGGAGGATGAGGCGGCGAAGGAGGGAGTAGCATGAGAAGAATGCCAAATTTGCACATCGATCATATATGGCACAAAAAAACACAGAGAATGGCAATGGAAATGAATAAGAACACACAAAGAAAACTAGTTTAACAACATTTTTGGTGAAATTAACCAAGAGAAATGGTAAGTTTACAGGGAAAATAGTAAAGAATGCCAGTAGATTGTGATAGTTTTGGTTTTAAATAACAAAAATAAGGAATATTTAAGTATATTTTATTAGAAAAAATTGAGAAAAGTTTGTTCTTTTCAGGAATGCGCAAAACCTTTACTATACCATCAGTAAAATTTACTAAAAAATTAAGTAAAACATGTTTAAGCATGTTAAGATGTGTTCTTTTGGTATTTTTTGTTTTAATTTAAGTATTTTCATGTTTAAATTCTACAAATATATTTTCTCCCTGTGCATTCTTCTCCTTCTTCTTTCCTGTAGAAGAAAAAAAAAGAAAACCAAAGACACAAAAGCCTGTCAAGGCGAAGCTATTGTTCGTTCTTTAGTTCTATATTCTATATTATTTCTTGGATTTCTTTGCCAGGAATCTTCCTTTTTCGCCTTCCCTTCGCCCTGTGTCCGTAACGGGGTGTAAGAGTGTGTGTATAGCTATGAATCATGGTAAGTGCTAACGCGGTATATAGAAGGAGAACAAGAAACAAGGAAAAGAAGGAGAATCAAGAGTGTGAAGAGAGAAAACCGAAAAGAACCGAGCGAGAAGGCCTTCGTTTCAAGGATTACACTGGGCGCGTGCGAGCGAGATGCCGCTACGACCTACTGTCTTCTCTGCTTCTTTCTTCCACAGGCTTCGAGTATCTACAAGATACACACACGCACACACAGGCCGCGCTGAGGTAGACAATTTCTACCTGGACAACCGATCAAAATCTCTGCCGAAAAAAAACAAAAAAAAAACACAAGAAAACGAAAACGACAACACGAAGAAAGAGAGCCACATAGAAGCGGCCCAGGCGGGAGCGAGGGAGCGAGGGAGAGGGAGAGCGCGCAACATCTTGCCGAAAAATTAAAATTACAGATGGTTTGTTGCTGGATGAGCATATGTACAGGAAACCAGTTTTTATGTTCAACAAACAAAACCAAGAAGTAGAAGATACACAGATACGCGGCCACAGATACAGATACACATGCGAATGCGGCATGAGGAGAGGCAGGAGAAGCAGGCGAGGCAGCGAGGAGGCAACGGCGACGGCGTTATGATGACATAGCCACAGCCACAGCCGCGCTGCCGCTGCCGCTTCTACTTCTGCCGAGTGTCGCGCAAGCGCAGCGCCATCGCTTGTGTATCTTCCAGATACGCCGAACAGTGCGTTTCGCCAGCGTAAGCCAGCCAACTTGTTGGCTCTTTCGAGCATGGCAATGACTGTAATAGAGCCCCAAAATCATGCCCAGAAAATTTCAGCTCCATACGGTAATTCCCTTAGAAGTTGGAGGCCAAAAACCAAGCAGATATGCCTAAACCTTCCTTATAAACTATGTTTTTTAGAGATAAAGGTACTCAAGATACGAAATTTCCTTGGGTTTCCTATCAAAGAAGCTGCTAAACTTTAGTTTTAAAAAAAAACCTAGTAATTAGGAAGCTTATGGGAAGGGTTATTATGTTATATTTAAGGAACTTGGCATCCGAGACGGTTAAATCCATTTTCTTGATTTATTTCATAACTAACTACCATATTTCATAATTTAAAATCCCTTTAAAGGTTGAAATTATAAAATCACAGCCCATTTATATCAGAAAACACGACTGGAATGTTTTGCCACTAAAAAATCCTACCCATAAGACCTTCTATAAGGATAGATACCATTGAATTAGCTTTAAATATTCTAAATTAAATATTTACAGCTCTTAAAATCGTTTCAGAAAGTAGATATTAAGCTTATGTGCCTTATTTCTATTCCTATTACTAAAAACCTCTCTAAAAGACCTTTTATAATGATAGTTACCATTGAATTAGCTTTATATTTAATAGTATTAAAAAAAATTAAAAAACAAAACATATTTTCAGCTCCTTATATGGTTTAAGAAGGTATATAGAGCACTCGAGGTCTTTATTTCTTTTCCTATTCCTGTTATTTAATATCTTTATCTAAGAAATAATCAAAATAAAATATTTCCAGCTCTTAAAATGGTTCAAGAAAATATTTTTACAACCTATAAACCTTAATCGTATTCCTATTATTAAAAATCTATCTATAAGACAATTTATAAGGATAGTTATTATAGAATTAGCTTTAAATTTCCTTACATTTTACTAGAAATATTCGATATAAAATATTTCAAGCTCTTAAAATGGTTTAAGAAAATATATATAAAACTTATATGCATCTACAGAATACCTATTATTAAAACCCATCTATAAGATTACTATAAAGGTAACAACAATTGAATTAGCTTTAAATTTCTTTGCCTTTTACTAGAAATAATCTAAAAAAAATATTTCCTGCTCAAAACATTGTTTAAGAAAATATATCTAGCCATCTAGATACCTATTACTATGTATATTATAAAAAAGCGATGTATAAGACCTTCTATAAAGATAATTACCAATGAATTGGCCCTAAATTCCATCACACTTTAAGGGAAATAATTGTAATAACATATTTCCCGCTTCTAATGTGCCTTAAGAAAATATATATTGAACTCTATGGTCTCATTACTGATGATACATTGAAATATTTAGACTGGTTCTATCTAAAATCTAAAGGAAATTAGTTAGAATCTTCCCTTATATTCCCATTTCCTTATATTTGTGCCAAATGTGTGAGTTTCGCAAGCTGAAGATACACATATTCGTGAGATACATGCCCCTGCTGCTAGGCATCTCTAGAGCTGTTGCTAGCCGCGTCTATTTGCAGCCACCCCCCTTGGTTTTTATCCTTTGGTGGCGACCGTGTGCGACATGTGTGCGTGTGTGCAGCCGCTCCGGGAAGCAAGGATCGGAGTCCTTTGTGCCAGGGCCCAGATCCTGGGATCAGGGAACCGGCTTCCCAAAAACAGACACGTTCCCGGAGCTGCCTTGTTTTTTTCTCTGTTTCTTCTCTGTTTTCTTTTCAGTTGTTGTTGTAGTATCTTGTATCTTTGTATCTACACATGTCTCTTGCTCTCCTCCATTTCCTGGTTCGCTTCTTTCTTCGCGAAAATCGAGCCTCAAACAGAACGAAAAATCTCTATCTCGAAGTGAACTCCGGATTCGGATTCGGACTGGGATTCGGATTCGGGTTCGGATTTAGAGACAAAGAGAGGCAAAGAAGAAGTATTAAAGACACGCACGTAATTTCTTTGGAACTAGCGACGAGGAACAACAACAGAAACAACAATGAATTTCTACAAAAATAATTAAGAAAAACGAAAAAAAAAGGCATACATGCAAGAGGCAACATTTATTTAAAAGTTTACGGGTTGCCAAGGCAGGAATCCATGAGCTACTACCTTGAAATGCCAAATAAAATAAAAGAAAAACCTGAAAATCAATAATATAAAAATAAAGGAAATAAAAACAACCAATTTGCGTAATTTTCACTTTTTTTTATCTTTTTCTTTTTCGTTTATATTTGTCATTTAAAAAAAATACTTAGAAGGCGCCTACGAAAGATTGGTGAAAGCGTTGTGCGTTGTGGAATTGGTTTAACAATTAAAAATAATAATAAAAAAAAAAGTATCTAATATATAATTACAGGAAACTGAAGAAGAAGATGTGTGTTGTGTGTTTAAATAATTACAATTGGTGTTTATTGGTACATAAATTATTATGGGGGGGCAGCTCTAATCGTAATAAATATATATATATATATATGTGGGTAGATGTGGTTGTGTCTCTGCTTAGTTGTAATAATAATATCCCTGATTTCGCATTTATGGTCTTCTTCCTTTGCTGTTTGGCGTGTTTAAGGCTATATATATATAGATATAGCAATTAGATGTAGCATATATATATATATATCAATTGGCATTTAGTTGCTGTTGTTAGCTTACATATCGTATATATGGCATTTGTTTTTTGTGGTTGTTCCTCGTAAAATAATAATTAAACATGTTTCGAGTTAAATTAAAAAATAAGAAAAAAAAAAAATTACATCTAGGTAAAATGGAATAGGTATATATATATATATATATAGAGGTGTATATATAATATTTCGCTGTTGGCTGTTGCTGAGGTATACTTGGAGGTTCACACGTTACAAATAATAATAATAATAATAATAAAATTAATCGTAATTAAGTACAAAATACAAATAATAATACAAATTTAACATGCAAATAAAATTAAATAATTTGCTGCTAACAACAATTAGGAATTTCTGGCTGTCTTTCAATCGTTCTCTGGCACCAAGGAGTGGCCTGTCCAAGTTATTGAAATGCTGCGGCTTTGTGTTCTCAAATTAAATCAAAAAACAAAGGTAAAAGGAACGAAAGGCCACAAAACAGCGAATCATTGCCTGGCCAGCAATAAATTGTGTTTTTTTTCTCACTTAATGTTGAAACTAAATCAAGCTGGAACTGGAAACTGGATGAAAGGACACTCACTCCAACTGCAGCTCGGCCCCGAGCTGCTCCACTAGCACCTCTGGCCGCGCTCAGTTGCCTCCATCTAAGCCCCAACCCAAAGCCCGGAGCATTTCAACAACCCAGCTTGGCTCAGTACAACTCTATGCTCTTCTCTATCAGCTGGTACTCCTCCTCCTCCTTGAACTCGCTCTTCACCATCAGGTGATAGTCGCCCAGCTCCCTGTCCTCGTCCATCTCCATTTCCATCTCCATCTCCATATCATCCTCCTCCTCCTCGTCCTCCTCCAGCAAGCTATCATCGTCGGCGGCCACATCCTCAATGTGTCGCTTCAAACTCAGGCTGGGAGTGGCCGAGGACGGCACTGCGGCCAGTGGCACCGCCGTCACCGTCAGGGAGCGAGCAAAGGCCGCCTTAATGGAGCCCGGCACGGGTGCAGTGCCTGCTGTGGCTGTGGCTGCAGCTGCTGTAGCAGCCGCCGTAGCAGCAGCTGCTGCTGCAGCGGCCGACTTCTTGCCCACCACCCTGGGACGATTGTGCGTCTCGAGGTGCTTGCGCAGGTGATCCTTGCGGCAGAAACCCTTCTCGCAAATGTCGCACATGTGCTGCTTCAGCCCCGTGTGTATCGCCTCGACGTGGCGCCGGAGGTCCGTCTTGTGATGGAACTGCTTGGGACAGAGCTCGCACTTGTGCGGCTTGTCCTGGGTGCGATGGCGACCCAAATGGGTGGTATAGACGTCCTCGCTCTGGAAGCGCTTGCCGCACTTCTGGCAGCGGAACGGGTACTCACCGGAGTGGAAGCTCTTGTTGTGCTGCGTGAGGTAGCAGTTCTTGGTGAACTCCTTGTCGCACTCCAGACACTTGATCCGTCCCGAGGGCAGCGTGGTCGAGTGCGGCGATGTGGAGCCGACGCTGCTGTTCCTACGCCGCTTCGTCGTGGTCGTTGAGGGTGTGGCGGCTCCGCGTCGCTTCTTGGCAGGCGGTTGCCCCAAGGACTGAGTCTGTTCCGCCAAGATCTGATGCTGCTGCTGCTGTTGTTGCTGCTGCTGTTGTTGTTGCTGCTGCTGCTGTTGCTGCTGCTGGAGCTGCTCAAGATGTTGCTGATGCTGCTGCTGCTGGAGCTGCTCCAGCTGATGATGCTGCAGCTGATACTGCTCCATCTCGTACTCATGCTGCTGCTGCTGCTGCTGCTGATGGATGAGCGTGGCCATGTCCATTTCCAGCGCCGGGGTGGCCCGCGAGCTGCTAACCGTGGGCGAATAGGGCGTGGCCAGCACCGTTACCGTCTGCGCCGGCGTCTGAGCCTCCTGCTGCCCGCCCTGCTGATGGGCATGGAGCGCCGTGGTCAGGGTATGAACTGGGGGAAGGTCACCCTCCTGCGGCGATCGCTGGGCGGCCACCGAGTACGGCGAGAGGGGGGCGTACGGGGCAAAGAGGGAGGCCGGCATCAGCTGGAGGATCTGGCCATCGCTGGTGGTGATCTGGTTGCCCGCGTAGCTGGAGTCGCCCGAGTGCGAGTCGTGGCTACTACCAATAATAGTGTGATAGCTCATTGTGGGGTCCAGCGGCTGCAGCTGCTGGTAGCATGGCGGCGGCGGCGGCATGATGGGCATGTGCATGGTGGGCGGCATGGGCATGGTGCTGGTGATGTGCGGCGGCGGCGGCGGCAGCGGCTGCAGCGGCAGCGGCAGCAGCTGCGGCGCTGTGGTGAGCAGCATGGGCATGCCCATGGTGGGCGGCGGGGAGCTGCTGGTGGGCGAACTGCTGCTGTGCGGCAAACTGTCCGCCAGGATTAGCGACTGCTGCTGCTGCTGCTGCTGCTGTTCCAGTTGGTGAAGCTCCCGCTGCTGATGTGGTTCCTCCTCCGGCCGCTGATGCTGCTGATGCGGATCCGGGTGCGGGTGGTGGAGCACCGCCTGGTGGTAGTGGTGCACCAGCTGCTGCTGCGGCAGCGGCATAGTGTCCTGCATACTGGTGGTGGTGGTGATAGTAGCTGGCGGCATGGTGCTGGTGCTGCTGCACTGCAGCATACTGCTGGGCATGTGCGTGGGCATGGGCGTGGGCATATCCAAAGCCAGCATGTTGTAGTCCATTGCCATAGGCGGCAGCATTCCCATAGGCGGCAGCGGCTGCGGCGGCGTTGTGGTGCGCTGCGAGAAATCCGTTGCCGGCGGCTCCTGCTGGTAGATAGTAAGGGGCGAGTTGCTGCTGCTGCTGCTGCTGCTGCTGTTGGGCGTGCTGGGATGGGTGTTGCTGCTGTTGCTGCTGCAGCTGAGCGTGTTGGGCGTGCTGTTGTGATAGTGCCGTGCTGCCAGCAGGTATTGCTGCTCCTGCTGCTGCTGCTGCCGCTGCAGGTGATCTTCCGCCTGATGCTGAGCCGCCTCCTCCTGATCCTCCTGCAGCTCCTCCGCCTCCTCCGTGGCCATTGAGCTGCGACTGCTGTCCTGGCTGTGACTGTGATTGGGATGGGTGTGGGTGTGGGTGTGGGTGTGGTTGCTGTCCTCCATTTGCTCGCTCTTTATAGCTACCGTGGTTGCCTCCGCTGCCGCCGTTGCTGTTGCTACTGTTGCTGCTGTTGTTGTTGGTGGTGCTCGGGTTGTTGTTGTTGTTGTTGTTGCTGGGATTGGGATTGGGATTGGCGGTGTGATTGTTGTTTCGTTCAGCAGGCCCCTCATTTGGGAGGACGGCATTTGGGTGGTGTTGTTGTTGTTGTTGTTGTGTGGGGCGGAGGGACCTGCTAGCCCGTTTGGGTGACCGTTCAAAACGGAGTTGTGATGCTGCTGCTGCTGCTGTTGCTGCTGCTGCTGATGGAGTTGCTGCTGCTGCTGCTGCTGCTGCTGCTGGTTGTTGGAAGCGTGCTGTGGTGAAGCGTTTGTCGTGGATTGCACTTGTTGCTGCATGTAGCCGTAGCCATTGGCGGTGCCATTAGCATAGCCATTGGCCTGCTGCTGCTGCTGCTGCTGGTGGTGGTGATGGTGATGGAGGTGATGCTGCTGCTGCTGCTGCGTGGTGGGCGAGGGCGAGGCCGAGTACTGGGACATGGCAGCGCCGCCCAACGCTCCCACGCCCAACGCACCTCCCCCTCCATAGTCGGGCGGACTTCTTGGCGGCTCCGGTGGCGGCACATTCACAGGCGGCGGCGGCACCGGCGCCTGCTGTCCCTGATTAACAGCGGCTGCTGCGGCAGCGGCGGCGGCGGCTGCAGCAGCGGCTGCTGCCGTGCCCCTGCGACTGGGCTTTGTGACCGGATCCCGCGACGGATGATGGTGCGCCGAAATGGGCAGCGTGGCCGGATCTGGCTGGCCGCTCGACTTGACCGCGTTCTTGTGCAGCGTCGTGTTGTAGTGGCGCTTAAGGTGGCCGGAGCTGGTGAACCACTTGTTGCAGGCCGTGCAGTTGTACGTCTTGGGGCGGCGCGCCTCGTTCGACTTCCAGGTGGCCGCCTTGGCCGTCAGGCTGTTGGCCGGCAGCACGGAACTGGAGCTGGGCGGCTCGAAGCCGCGATATCCGCCGCCGGGCGCTGCCCCACCAGCGACGCCGTCCTGTCCCGGTCCCCCGGTGGTGGTGCTGGGGAATTCCGCCGGACTGGTGGCCACGCTGGCGCACAGATCGGCACCGCCGCCGCCACCGCTGGCCGTGGGATCAAAGGACTTGTCCACGTAGTGCTGCGAGTCCGGGTACTCGGACTTGATCAGTCCGTGGCCGCCGTACTCCTGCTTGATGAGCGTGGCGCCAACGCTGCCGGACTGATGGTACGGCGACTGCTTGGGCGAGTAGTAGGGCGACTTGTCCACGCCCACGCCCACGCCGAGACCGACACCGAGGCCCACGCCCAGGCCCTGCTGCATGTAGGGCGGCAGGCCCTCGACCGAGGCCACCGTCTGCTGGGGCTGCTGCTCCCAGCTGTGGAGCGCCCGCTGCTGCATGGACTGCATCGAGTGCAGGGGATCGGGCAGGGCTCCCAGCGGCAGGCCGGCGACTGCCTCGTGCTGCTGCTGTTGCTGCTGCTGCTGGAGCAGCTGCTGGTGGTAGACCATCTTCTGCGAGTCCAGGTCGAGCAGCTCGCCGGGATTGGCCGACGCTGCGCCCACCACGCCCGGTGGCTGTGGCGTGGGCATCTCCTCCTTGATGTACGGCGAGCTGGCGTAGCCACTGCTGCCGTACGGCGACTCGCCGTGGACATTGGCAATGTGCTCCTGCAGCTCCGACTCGTTGGTGGTGAGGATGCCGCACTTCTTGCACTGCAGCTTGCATCCCCCGCCGCCGCCGCCGCCGCCGCCGCCAGCGCCGCCCGGTGAGCCCGGTGTCTGGCCGCTGGCGCTGCCCAGTTGCAGGTGCGACGAGGTGGACGTCGGGCTGCTGCTGCTGACCACGCGCGGACTCATGGCCGCCGTGGTGGTGCTGACGGCGCTCGGGGCGCTCACAGCCTCCTCCTGGGCGGCAGCGCTGGCCGCCGGCATGCCGCCGAGACCCGAGGTCGGCGTCTGCAGGTACGGATGGTAGCGCAATCCGGCGCTCTTGCCGTAGTCCAGCCCGAAGGCGTAGTCCGTGCCCTGCTGCTGCTGCTGCTGGTAGAACTGCTCGTAGCTGTTGATGTAGCTGCTGGCGTAGCCCTGCTGCTGTTGCTGCTGCTGCTGCTGCTGCTGCATGTCGGCGCCGTAGAGTCCGCCGTAGAGCTGCTGCTGCTGCTGCTGCTGCTGTTGCTGGGCCTGCTGCTGTCCGCTGGAGGCGGAGTACATGTTGTGGGTGGCATAGGGCTGATGGGTGATGCCCGTCACCTGCTGCTGCTGCTGCTGCTGGGGATCCATTCCCTGGGATTGCTGTTGTGCCTGTGGTTGCTGCTGCTGCTGCTGCTGTTGCGGGGGCTGCGGCGTGCCCGGCTGGTTATCACTTGAATCGGCTGCAGCACTGATCGTGGCATTCGGCGTGGCGGGTGCACTGCCTCCGCTGCCGCCGCCGGCCGCTGGGACTCCTGATCCCCCGCCTCCTCCTGCTCCTGCTCCCCCGCCGCTGTCGGTGGCACTGCTGGCGGCGAGCGCCTCTGCCGCGTGCAGTGGCGGCATCTCAGTCTTGATGCTCGCCATGGACCGCTCTCGCGTGGTTGCTGCTTCCGCTACTTCCGCCGCCGGTGCCGCTGCTCATGTCGCGCTCTCTCTGCGAAATTAGCGGCGCATCCTCCTCCTCCCTCTGTTCGTTGGCTCTCTTGTGGAGCGCCGATCGTTGTGTTTTTTGTTTTGTTTTAGTTTTTAGTTTCTCGTTTTGTTTTATTTTTTTTTTTAATATATTTTTTAGTGGGAATTTGTATTTGTACTGCAAGTAAGCGAATTTATGTTGTATTTTTTATTAGTTTGGGAAATTACTTTTAAGATTTTTAGGAAAAAGAAGCACACGCACACACACACACAGACAGAGAGTCAAAGACGTTTTAACGGTTCTTGGTGTCCTCTTCACTTTGTTTCTTTGATTTGCATTTTGCACTTTTGTGTTTTTATTTATATTAGATTCGGTTTTTTTTTTTACAAAATATAGTTCACCTTTTTTTTTTAGATATTGTCAAGGCGACTGCTCTGCTCTCACTGAAACACATGCACACTTGAAAAAAAAATACAGAGATCCTCGGCGAGTTCTCGTTCTTGTTTTCGATTTTGCTTACTTATCTGCGCCTTCGCTTTGGGCACTTCTCCGTTGGACTGCCGTCGATCTTTTCGCGCCTCCTTTTGCCGACTGCTAGCTCGTCGATCTTCTCTCTTTCACACTCTCCACTCCTCCTTCTTCCTCTTCTTTTCTCTTTCAACAAAAAAATAAGACAAACTGAAGGAAAGCAAAATCAAAATGCGGCTCTGCAATTTTGAATTTTGAATTTTGTTTGCGAATATGCGAGGGAAGCGAGAACTGGCGTTGGCGACTCTCTTTCTCTCTCTCTCTCGGTCGCGCTTCGCCAAGATCACTGTGATTCCGCCTCTCTTTCAACGCTTTTTTTTTTATCTCTTTTTCATCCGGGGATCGAACAGAAAAAAATTGTTTACGAACACAAATATGACACAAATTATTGTTAAACTTTAAAACTCTGCTTTTTGGTCGCTTAGTCCGAAATAGTTAGTGTTGATTTCTTTAAACGTTTTATTTGCCGAAAAGTATTTGCCAAATGTTTGCTTTGCCGTTTTTGTGAGTGGGAAAATGAAATAAAAAAGGGCGCTAAAAGCCAAAATAGCCGCTCCTTCGTTTCCTTCTTTCTTCTTTCTGCTACTTTCTGCTACGGCGTTTCAAATACAAATGAACGACAAGCGACGTGCATGCCGGCAGCTGGCGCGGCAGAGCTACCAGCAGCGCTGCCTCTGCCGCTGCTTTGGTCGACGCACATGCGTGCGTGTGTGTGCTATGTACTGGACGTTCTATGTGCGACCGCCGCTGCTGTCGCTCTGTCGCCGTCGCTGCCGCCGCCGCTGCTGTCGCTATCTCTGTCACTCGCCACTGCCGCCGCTGCATTTGATTTTGCTTTGCCTTTGCACTGTGTTTGCGCCTGCCTTTGATTTTTCGTTGTATTATTTATTTATGCGTGTAAACACACACACACACACACACACACACACAGGACACACGCGAACAGTAGCCAGCTTTAAATATTTCATAATTTGATTATTTAAATAAATGCTGAATAGAAAATGTTGGAGGTTTTCATAAAACTTTTAAAATATTTTGTTTTCGATTTAAAATATAAAATAAGTTGGCATGCCTTCTGACTTTGTTTCAGAAAGCTGAAATAGAAACTCACAGTGTAAGCCGCGGACAAAAAGTATTTTCTCAACAACTGATGTAAAATATTTATTATTTAAATTTAGTATTTATTTCACAACATAATAACCACTAATTATGACGTCCAAGATGACCTGATGACGGCTGCGCTTCGCCCGGAAATTCTTTGACGCAAACAATGTTTGTGAAAGGACCTCCTTGGGCTGATCACTGGCTATTTCTGGCGACGCCGCAATGGGTGTGTGAGTGGGTTCCAGCTTCACTTCGTCAGGCAGACGTGGGAGCATTGGTGGCAAGGATGCATCGACTCGAAGCCCGGTTCTGGATCCTCCTTGAGCTCGCTATTGTCAAAGGATACACTCCTTATCTAGTTTCTGCGGCTAAAGCGCACTATCCTGGCACCCCACACTTCTAGTTGTCCGTTTGTCCGTCCGTTTATCTGTCCGTCTGATAGTTTTTAAGCTATGTATCTGGATGAAACTTTGAAAATAGTCTTTTTTCTATTTAAGATACAATCCAATGACTATATCTTATAGCTCTAATAGGAACCAACGAAAAATTAAAAATGTGTCCGTCGGTTTGTTTGTCCGTCCGTTTATCTGTCCGTTTCATAGTTTTTAAGCTATGTATCTGGATGAAACTTTAAAAAAAGGTTTTTTTTTCTATTTTAGATAAAATCGGATGACTATATCTTATAGCTGTAATAGGAACCATCGGAAAATTAAAAATTTGTCCGTCGGTTTGTTTGACCGTCCGTTTATCTGTCCGTGTGATAGTTTTTAAGCTATGTATCTGGATGAAACTTTGAAAATAGTCTTCTTTCTGTTTCAGATAAAATCGGATGGCTATATCTTATAGCTGTAATATGAACCATCGGAAAATTAATAGAAAAAAAATTATAACATTGTTGGTTTTCAACATATCTGCAGCTACTTCGAGATATGGTCATTATTAACGATGTTTTTTTCCTTTATTATAGATATTATATATTATTAAAACAGACTATAAATAATATTAAATATATAGTTATAAAAAAAAAAGTTAGTAACAAAAGATTATAATGGCCTGCATTCTTTTTTCTTGGAGCTGCCTCTTCGAGAGCACTTTTCAGGTATGTTGGGACTGCTAAGCACGTGGATGCAGTGACTCAGGACCCGGTACTCATTGAGGGCCCCGCTTTTAGTTAGTTATCCATGGACCTCCGTCCATATCGCGCTAATTGCAGCTGTGTTGCAGCTTTCGCTTTTGTTTAGCCGATTTTTGGTGTATGCTCTTGGCCCATTAATAGGCCGCACATTAGTCAGGCTTTTCGAATATCTGATCTGAGTCACCAGAGCGATTCGCACTACTAGCCTAGTTTCGGAGACGGCGACGGAGCCGGGTCCGGCGATTACCGGCCGGCGTCTCAGGTCTCGTAAAAGTTGTCAGCGCTTAAAAAATTAATAAAGCCCACTTTTATTGCGACAAGGCGGAGAGCCAACTAAAAATAGCCCCGGGAAGGGTTTGCTTTTGGGATTTTCGGACTGTTGTTGTTTTTGTTTTTCTTTTTTTTTCTTTTTTGGGACTGCGAGCCCAACTGAGAATATGGCCCAAAAGTATTTAAAAATCTCGTGAGTCGAAAAGTGCGAGGAGGGCTAATGTAGCCCGAATACACACATCTCTCTCCCACTATGCACTCGGAAAAAAGATGTGGGATGTGATTCAGGAAATGGCAATAAACATTACGTTATTTAATATCATAAGAAATCTAGGTAAAAGCTGAAAACTACATTAAACGTAATTTTTGAAGAAAATATACATATAAGAAGCTATGTATTAATTATTTGTATTATTATTATCATTATTTTCTCGTACAAAACTAATGAAATAAGACATCAAATTAAAAAGAGAATACAATTCTTTTATTAAATAACATTTTATATACACATTTATTCAATAAAAACGGTTTTCATTTGAATATTCATAATCTTTTCTGTATTTTAAACAAAGTGCAGTCTTTACTAAACCTAAGAAATTATTTGTACAATTTTTATTCTTATTATTACGCACTTTTCTCTCAGTGCAGGCAATTCCACAGACACAGCCCCACGGACGGACGCACGCACACACACAGCTGCGACAAGGCTCCACTGCGAGCGTGTGTGCGCGGGGCCTTGAGGAAGAGTTGTGAGAGCGGCGGAGTAGTGGCGAGCGAAGAGAGCCCCCGAAGAGGCTGGAAGAGAGAGTGCGAGAGGGACGGCTTGGCCTGAAATTTACATACATGATTGTCATAAAAAATCAGCAAGCAAATTGTCAAATCCCTAAACTGACAATAAAACAATAAAGAAAACGAAGACGCAGGCGACGTCGACAGCGACAGCGAAAGCGGTCGGGAGAGAGAAAAGGGTTCTTGAGAGTGGCACAGCTCGCAAACCAAGAGATACAGTGGAGCCTGTCCCCGGGGACTGACTTTGATGTAAAAGTCCTGGACAGGATCTGATGGGATTTTACAAAATTGAGGGAAATTAGCTTATCTAAAGACATTTTGGGAGCCCCTATATAATTTATTATCAGTTATTATTGAACTTATCACACTTCTGCTCCCCTTATGTAATCAACTGTTCACACTGCAAGTGCTTTCTTGCATTAACTTTCTAATGAGCGATTTGTGTTTTATTTTAGAAATCAGATATAATTATAGACTTATTACTGACTTAAAAATAACTAACTAATTTCCACAACCTCTTAGATTTTACAAATTAATTTTTTATTTAAAAACTATAAACCCTTGATATCGGATCAGTGTTATACTATAACTATTCTTCTGCCTTGAGCTCCACTGTGACCCCAAAATTGTCAGCATATGTTGCGGGCCAAGTAGGGCGGAAGAAACAAAACCACAAAAAAAGGATGTGTCCAAAAATATCCTTATATAAAGTCAGTGGAGGGAATATACGAGAGAGAGAGAGAGAGAGCTTTGCCCCAACAGCTGATGCAACTGTTGCAGCCGGCCGGCTGTCTGCAGTGGGATTAGCCCGGTTTATGGCACATTTATGGGCACGCAACAGTTGCTGTTACAGTTGCAACTGGGACGCAGGTAGGGCCTGCTCTTACCTCAAAGGCCGGCGGCAGATCCCAAGCAATTATTTATTGGCCCTAATTGACCACATTGACCACATGCCAAGATACTTATTTTATATTGTCATCTTAACCATCTTGATTTATTTTAATTGTGCTTACAAGCTGTTCAAATTCTTGAAGAAAGTGGCTGGAAGAAAGTGTTTCAGTTCCATTTTAGTATTTAGGAAGAGATTCTAAGAGTTATTACATATATAATTAATAGAGGTTTTTGATATTTCTGAAATATGTATCAAGCTGTAGGTACCTTTTAAAAATTTAAAATAATATTTACTTTTTCGAATAAAGAGCTTGCAGACTCGCGTGCTTTTTTTTTTGCAACGTGTTTCGGAAGATAGCTCATGAAGTTCATCAGTACCGTGGTTATTTACTCATAAAATATGTTTTATATAAATTCAAGGATTAGAATAGAGTTTGATAATTGTAGATTAAGAAATCAAAATTCATTTTTTCCTCTCCCTAGCACAGCTTTCCAGTTTCTTCTGCCAGCATTGATCAAGGATAATGGAAAGCGAAGCAACTTTCAGTACCTTGTGGCATTAGCGATCAAGGATGTTGGTCAGGGATGCGGTGCCGTGGTGCTGCGGGGATTAGGGGGTGTTTATGGCGCATTTAGGGACACGCAACAGGACGAAGGGTCACGCATGCAGGTAAAAGGCGCAGGCAAGCAAAGGATCCGAGGACAGTGACAGTTGCACCCTTTGCAGTTGCAGTTGTTGCTTTTGCTTTTGCTTCGGTGCAAGGTGCGTGCAAAGAAAGCATGAGGAGGAGGGTGAGATCTTGCGTGCTGTTGTCAATCACAGTCCTTCTCTCTCTAGCTGCACGTGTGTGTGTGCGGCAGTTAATGACTTTTTAATTGAGCGCGTACAGCTGTCAGTTTCAGCGCCGTTACTTTTTTTAATTGCGCGAGAGAGAAAGAGAGCAGAGAGCGGAGAGAACGACACTCCAACTCCGCCGGCTTATGTAATGCTGGCGCCGCCGGCTCAGCCTGCCTTCGGCTGAAGCTCGGCTTAAGTTCGGCTCCACTTCGGCTCCCCCCAGTGATGACTCACTTATGCCCCAGGGCCTCTGCCTCTGTCAGCTGCGGTGGCGGCTGCGCCGTTTGTTGTGGTTTCTTTGCGCTTTCTTGTCCGCTGTTGTTGTTGTCGCCTCTGCTGTTGTTCTATCTGCCGGCTTCAAGTTTGCTCTCTTCGCTCGCCGCTATTGTTGTGTTCACACCCGGTATCCGCCGAATTCGGGGGATATGCGTAGTAACGAAGTACGAAATGGGTTTTTTGTTTAAATACAAAATTTAATAATTATTAGGATTGATTCGGGGTGAATTTGTTGACAGATATCCTTAATTGAGGGAGCTTTATCAGATAGATTAAGGTCTAATTTTCTATAAAAAAATAAATAAATAAAAACCGGTTTCTTTTAATGAGTTCCTTTTACTTTTCAGTTGGTTTCAATTACAAATGATAGGTTTTTCTATGGACTGAGATTCAAGGGTTATCCGTTGGTCGATCCGACCTGTTCGTAGCACCTTATATTGACTTTGTTGCCGTGGCGGCGGAGGAGTTGTACAAACACCAGAGCAAACAGCGTATTCGTCACACACATGTCGGGCGGCCCTTGGGAATATGCTGATCGCGGTTAGGAGGAGAGATCTCTTGCAGAAGCAAATTCGATGGGGTCGGTGGTAATTGAATTGCCATTCAATCTGGATGGATGTCCCGCCAGAAACCAGTTTCCATGAGGAATTTTAAGGTTTTATTTACTTTCCTAACTTACTATTCCTAATTTCTATTAAAATATGTATATTCAAAGAGAAATGTCTGATCTTAACTGAGAACAAATGTTATTTGTAAAAACGATTTTCTTAGCGAACCACTATTCAAATTGATATTCATCAGGTTCTTGAAGAGTCAATATGTTTGGGGTATATTTGCGCGGGATAGTTCCGGTGATTTTGGTGCCTTTTTTGTTCGATTTTTGGGTGTTATTTTCTTTGGCTGTCCGATCTTGTATTTGTGTTTGCTCTTCACACGACGACAATTGTGAATTACACAGCAAGAACTGTTTTTCTCCTTCTCGCACTTTGCTGTCTCTTGTTTTCGTTGTCCCAATATCATACAAAAATTAATAAAATTATTAAAGACACCCTTTTTGTATACTAATATTTATATTTTTTTATTTTAATATTTAAATGTATTCAGATTTAGGAAAATATACATAAATTCTATGAAAATATTTTCTAAATCTACAAGCCTAACAGCGATCGTCACTAACGAGGACAATTCTCCACCGGGGATCATCAGTGTAGACTTTACACTAAGAAAATTGCACACACAACCACTCGTTGAGTGGAGAGTAACTCCCGATTTCTCCTCTCATTCTCCGATTGTTTGCTCAACACTCCTGCTTCTTCTATCTCCTCTGTCACCTCCATCTTCGCCACCTCATTCGTCTCTTATTCTTACGAGTTTTGGGGGTAATTTGCATATTTCCAAAGATTTGCCAGTTACGATTTCAATTACCCGCTAAAAGAGAAGAAAGGGGGAGGAGAAGGAGTACAGATAGAGAGGAGACAGAGGATAGAGATAGATGAAAGCCCGAGAAATAAAAAAGAAATGCCAACTGCCGGGGGGCAAAATGATTATTATTTTCGAGCCTCTCGAAAAAAAACAGGGTGAAAAGCGAGAAAAATATCACAAGAAAAAATTATTAAGTACACACGCATACAGGCGCACGAATGCCGATAGAAAAACACAAAAGGGAACTAAGCCAAACCAAAATAACAAAACGAGCGACAAATGCTGCTCGATCATAATTGAAAAATGCATGCTAGCCAACAGAAAAAAGAAAAACAAAAACAAAAACAATAATACAGAAACAGCAGCAGCGCTATGAGAAAACAACAAAGAGGGAAAAAACAGCAGATGCACAACGCACCAACAACAAAAATGCCAACACACGCAAGCAAGGAGGGAGAGCTACGCAGAGAGGGAGGAAGAGAGAGAGCAACACGTAAAGGAATTCAATTTGAAATGCAAACAATGCAGCACACACACACACGAGCATTTGCCCGCCAAGAAGTGCAACAAAATGGCAATGAAACACGAGCAGCGAAATGAGCAGCGCAGTAGCGCAGCGAAAGAGGCGTCGGCAGAGGGTGATGCAGAAGTGGGGTGGAAAAAATACAAGGGAAAGGCGACGATCAAAGCTTGGTGTAAATTTGAAATTAAAAAAAAAATACCCTAGGAGCCTTCCATAATCCTGTGGCCGCCAAATAATTCCTATTAAATTGGCAGGATTACGAAAAAAAACACCCTTTAAAAGGGAAATTGGGACAAATATTGTGCAGGCTTGCAACTCGGATTATAATCCATTAACCATTTTGATTAACAATCCACAATATTTCAAATAAATAAGGCGATATCCCTAGTATTACAAATAATGATTTTACATGAGTGATTGAGTGCTATTAATTATGTAGCCAAAGAAACCCTGTGAAAAACCACTCCTTAGAATGCAGTGCAGTTATAACGGGCACAATAAATTATTTATTTTGCATGTAGTTTTTTATTCCATCTCTTTTAGTTATTTTAAGTATTTTTAAGTATTTTTTTACTTTTAAGTATTTTTTTCGGTATAATATCCATGCTGGAATACCAATTCCACGATGCTGGAATCCAAAATACATTACGGTAATGTCAGAATTCCATTGGAATGGCTGATACGATGGCGACACTGACCGTCCTCCGTCTGCCTTCCCCGCTGCGTCATCCGCCCGCCCGCTATGCATCTTCCTTCTCTTCTCTTCTGCATTCTCCCCCCATTCTTTGCCTCTCTCTCGCATCTCCCGCCGGGCATGGCTAATCCTTGTCTGCGTCTTTATTTCCACCTCGTCCGTTGGCATTTTTGCAACTTCGTTCGACTTCGGCATGTGCAACACGTTGCAAAACACGGGCAACAACGAACAGCGACGAGCCACACATGGCCAGGCGATGCAATCGCGTTGCACTCCCGTCCTCCCCTCTTCTCCTTTGTGCTCTAATTTCTGTGCCCTAATATCGATAGGGTGTCCTCCTCGCCACGGTTTCGCCTGCTTTTTTCTGCTTCTTTGTTGGCTTCCCTTTCCTCCTTTTGCTCTTTTCTGCCCTCCCTGTTTTCCTTGTTCATTTGCAAAAATATTGGGGCGGAGAAACGTGCTTCACTCGTCGACGTCACTCCAGCAACAAGTTGCATCTTGCGGCAATCTGAGCATTTTTCGTCACTAATTCCGGATTCATTAGTTTGACCTTCAAGCCGATGCATTTGCATGCACTGAGAGAAATCGGACGTTTTGAAGTGTAGGAAAGTGTTGGAAAATTTATTCGGAAATTGAAGGTTTATTTATTTATAGCTTGCAAAAAAATTTTATGTATTATGACATTTTTCTTTATTAATAATACTAATAGCTAATTATATATTATGAATATAATATAGTCAAAATCTTATATTTATAATTCCTTAACCAATATCTTTAATTTATAATTCCTTTAAAGTTATCATAATATATAATTAGTTATAGGACATAATCCTTCAGTATATTAATAGGGATACCAGAAACATAGGCTCCCAGTAACATTTGCCTAGCAACGTTTCTTGTTTCATGTTAGATTAATGTTTATATATTTAAAAGCCCTTAAATTAAAACATTATAATAAACAATTAAAAATTATTAAAGCTATATTCGTGAATGTATTAAATTTATTATATATTTATCATATCAAATTATATTAATAATGTAACCTACAATTTAAAATCAAATTATTGATATTACGTAGGGGAGGGAGGCGGTCGAAAACAGCCTCTTGGAACTCCAGAAATTATCAAAACCGAAATAACTTTAATCGATATGTATCAATGTAAAAAATCCCTTATTTATCGACAGCCGATTACGATATCTGTTACGATTACCATTTCGATTGTCCGCAACTGGCAACTCAGAACGCGTGACTGACAGAGCAAATTGACACCGGAAATTGGGTAAAAAACAGAGGACTGCGTGGGCAGTTGACTTGGTGTGCGGGGTAACAGTGTAAGGATAACAGATCCATTGCAAAAGGGGTGGCCAGGAAGTGGGGGGCGGCGGCAGGGCAGCTTGACTGCCGCTCTTTGTGTTCAACTGTACTTTTTGTTCGACTCGCACAGACGGACACACACACCGTGGCCGTGGACAGACAGAGTACGCATACACATGCGCCAAGTTTTAATCATTAAAAATTGTAACTGTTATTAATATTTAAGGCTTCTACATAAAGGCAAACACACACACAGCCAAGCACACCTACGAGCACCCACACTCGCAGGCAACTAACCGTGTCCATGTAAATTGTATCGGCACACAGTCGCGGTCAAAATGGTAGAATTTTGTGGTTTTTATTTTACATTTGATTTTTAATTTAAGAAAGAAAAAAATATTGTATGGTTACCTCAATATTTAAAAATAAAGCCTTTATTGGCTTTTGAAAATTGTGATCATACTTGTAATAAGGATAAGCAACCCTAGTTTAAAGTTTAAAATTAGCCAAGTGACTATCTAAGCATTTGGCCTTTTAAATTACTGTACACATACAAAATTTCACCTTATTTGGACAAAGATTATGATCACCAGCGAGATATTTGTTTCTCTCTTAAATATATCCTGTATGCAGTCGCCCAAAACTAAGCTACTAAGCTTCGTAAAATATGGCAATTCTCCTTGTGGAAACTGTCATGCCTTTTCCCTTCAAATTCGTACTATAAAGACAATTTAACCATAAGTTGATTAATTAAAGTTAATAAATTATAAAGTAATACTATAAAATATGAATTATTAAATAAAATGTAATATTAATAATATGAAAATAATATAGGAGTTCTTATAGGATTACAACTTAAAAGAGAAGGAAAGTTCAAAGCACAAATAGGGCCCTCTGCAGCATAGGTTTGGTCTAAAATTCCTAACGGATTCTAGCGACAAGCTTATGGTATTCACGCTGATCGTTTTAGTTGCTCTCTCATTGAAAGTGCCGTATAGTCGTCTTGCTCGCACTTAGGTAAAACCCTATAGTTGCTGTCAAGCCTCTAATTAATGCGCCAATGAAGTTTTTAATGCAGTGTCATAATGCTATTAGCATCGGGTACTGATGAGGATACATACTTACTTATACATATTTTTATACTAGTTATAGTTATTATTATTTTATTTTATCATGCATTTTTTTTATTTTGTTTTATTTTTTATTATTTTCATTAATTATTTACTATTTATTTGCAAATTTTCTGAGGACGTCTACATAATCTCAACCTCGTCTGTGCATTAGTGTGTACAGGCCCAGAATCTCACGCACACACGGATGCGGGGCTTAATTGCAAGCCGTCGTGTCCGTCGTCGCCGCTCGCCCACATGACCGACCACCCACCACCCCCATTATCCCCCCCCCCCCCCCCCCCCCCCCCCCCNCCCCCCCCCCCCCCACCCCCCTATCTCGTTCATTTGGGCTGACTCTAAAATATCCGAGCGCCAATTTAAATTTAATATCGACGCATGGGCAATCCACCACCAGCACACACACACACACACTGGCACAACGCACACTCACGCACTCGCAGGATGCTGCTGCTGCTGCTGCTGCTGCTTCTTCTCGTAAATCTATTTGGCACATTCATGCATAAAGTATTTAGTATCTTTGAGATACCTTTTTAACCGCATGGCAACTACACACGCACACACACTTTACACGGCTGAAGGGGAGGGGGGAGTGGGGGAAAGGTGGAGGGGATTGGCAGGCGTCAAGTTCATATGGCAGCCAACCAAAATGCGCGGACACTGGGGGCGATCTAAGGTAAGGGAGGGGATAGCAGGGAGTACACGCAGAAAAAAGAAAGTTTAATTTATATTTAAATTTAACTGTAATATAACTTGATCTTAAAAAAGATCAGCTGAAACTTTCATGGATATACCACGGAGTATAACTCAAACTTCCTGTTTAATGTCAGAATTCCCAAGTAGTTCTATCAGCATTTGGCCAGGCAATTCACATAGGAATAACAATTGTGTGAGTAAAAAACAGAAAAAAGTTGCTAGAAAAAGGTGGAAAATATCTAAAAATTTTTTTTTTAATATTCCTTAAAAAAAAACTATGACTAAAATATGACTAAAAGTCAAGATTTAGGCACAACATCACAAATTGAGAGCACTGCCGTTGCTTGTACCTGCAGTACCTGTCATAAACGTTTATCAACGTTTCATCAAGAAAACTTAATTTTTGTTGATGAATTATCGATGACATTCCATACAAACTGTTGATGAAATGTACATGGGCATGTCCTAGGCTGTCATCAGTGACAAATTCATCAATGATTCATCGATAATTCATGATCCTTTCATCAACATTTCATCAACATTTTAACAACATCATTTTTGAAGAGAGAAATTGAACGTTGATGACAACGGCCTATTGATGACAACTGATACTGCAGGGTATATAGTGCAAACTGTGCATGTGTCGTCAGAGGCCGGGCAGAGAAATTCGCAAACTAATGAACAAGGGTCAACAAAGGATTCTGATGAAAATGATGGGCTCTTTTCCAAAATAATACTAAGCTTAAACCTCTCCTTGTCCTTAACACAATCATTTTTTTTTATTTTTCTTAAAAAATAGAATACTTATATAATTTATTTTCTCTTTTCCATTCAATCTTAATATTTTTTTTTCAGTGTATCAGTGGGGGAGTGGGGCTACATTAGGGGGTGGAGTCGCGGACCAAACGGCCGACACTTTCACTTGCAAATGCTTGGCGCTGCGTGTGAGTGTGTGCGAGTTTGCGAGCCCAAATAAATTAATTTCGAATGTAAACCCAGAGAGGACAACAAATACAATTTCAACTGAACACACACACACACTCGCCCAAACAAATCCAATCGAGATACTTTGAATAAGGAAAGGGGGATGGGAATTAAAAGTGGGCGCTGAAAATCAAAAGAAAGGTGGAGAACGCTCTAGCTTCGGTCAAAGGCTTTGATCATGACAAAGTGATCAGCAACAAGAAGGTATTTGTTTTAAAATGTAACTAGCGGTAGTTTTATAATACAAACTATTTATTATTATTTATGAAAGCCATATCTATAAATTTTACAAAAAAACGAGAAAGAAAGCTAACTTCGGTAAACCGAAGTTTATATACCCTTGCAGTCAGCAATTGGATCATTGAAAATCGATCTATTTTGGTAATGTAAAAAAAATGTCAAATTATGTAAATTTTGTACATTTTACATTTTACATGTAGAATTTTACATTTTCATATAAATCGACCGATCCCTTCTATGGCAGCTATATGATATAGTTGTCCGATCTTAATGAAATTAAAACCGTAATTCTAGAACTATAAAAAACGACTATATCTCGAAATTTATAGAAATTCGTTGAAAAACAGAGAAATTAAAAATTTTTTTGTATATAATTTCGCCATCATTCCTATGGCAGCTATAGGATATAGTGCTCCGATTTCGGCCGTTCCGACATATATACTGCGTGCTAAAGAAATAAGACTATGCTATATTTCAGCCCGATAGCTCAGAAACTGAGAGACTAGTTCGCGTAGAAACCGACAGACGGACAGACAGACGGACAGACAGACAGACGGACATGGCTAGATCGACTTGGCTGGTGATGCTGATCAAAAATATATATACTTCATGGGGTCTGAGATGCCTCCTTCACTGCGTTGCAAATATCATGGCAACATTATAATACCCTCTGCAAGGGTATAAAAACGATGTCGACTTGAGGTCAAGTTGGTATGAGTTTAAAATTAAATCAAGACACGAAATTATGTTAAAACTCACACAAAGATCTTGTCAAGAATAAGAAGAAGCCTGATATTTTGTTGCTGAACTTTCTCAGCATTAGAGCTTTATCCGTGACTTAACTGCTAGAATTACTTCAGAATTTTGGCATAAACAACAAGTTAGGTATGACATACTGCTGTTTTAGCAGAAAGTAACCATTTCTCAGAAATATCCCATTTTAAATTTGGCCTAGTTGAAAGTTCTAGTGAAAAACACGCTTAAAAAAGGGTAAAATAGTAGAACATTTTTATGTGATATGGAAATAGGGTCTATAAACCATTTGGTAATATTTTTAGTTAACCAAACCAACATTAACTGAGTTTGTAAACAAATAATTGAAGTTTAGACATACGATTTTTGCATTTTATTAATTACCATTTACTATAAAATAATTTGTAATTGGTTAAAACATTTTTTTCTAGCTTAATAATCCTTACATTTATATTTGTAATATTTAATAATCCTTAAATGTGTTTTTTAAAAGCTGGATCGAAGGAGAACCTTTTTTTACCCAGAATTTGCTGCTTTGATAGAATATATAAAGTCCATACTATATCCATATTTTACAGTTTTTTCCAACCGGCTTAAGGCTTTAAGTAATTAGTTGAACTCTTGTGGGCTCTGCATAAGTTTGCATTTTAAATTACGTATACGCCGTGTGGCCAGGCACTTTGATCAGCGAACAATCCGAGGCTCAGGCGGAAATTACGAAGCCCGCGAGGATTTTGGTTCCCCCCACACCTTATCACCACCCATACCATTCCGTTCCGGGGATTTCTGGCCAAAAACTCCACCTTGCCGGAGGGCTTACACACTCGCATGGCTCGGCCTATGACGAGCGTAGTTTCGTAATGGCCAAGTCCGCAATCAACCGTCCCCGACCCCCAACTGCCGAGGAACATACACGCGCACAACTCACAAAGGGATAATTTACGAAATTTGAATCTTAGAAATTGTTAAAAGCATTCCTCTCCCTCCTCCTCAGCATGAGTGTGTGTCCGTGTAGTGTGTGCTTAGTGCGTGTGTGTGTGTGTGTGTGTGCATGTATGTATTTCAAAATTGCAAAATGTCTACCGTGGACATTCAAAGTCGGCATCGGCATCAACATCGGCATCGCCAGCGTCCAAAGTCCGCCAGCCAAGGCACAGCTCGCTCAGCCGCTCTCCACCCGCATATGCACTGGGAGAAACGGTCTAGAATTCCATTTAAAACAAAAATAAATTTAACTTAAATTAAATTCAATTAAATATTGATATTTGGCATGAAATTCGCTGCTTACATTGATATTTCAGACCTATTTTGGCTCCACTCAAGTTAAGAGGACAGCCGAACAGCTACTCAAGCTCAACCTCACGGAATGCTGCACCGCAAAAATACGAAAAATTCACTTACTTCCACAATATTTCCTTAAAAATTCGAAAACTATATATCTAGGTGGAAGTGTAAGTCCCTATTTCGATATTTTTTAAGTCCTATAGCGACACGATCTCTTCGATACATTCCTAAACACGGCATTTTAATCGATAATTTATTATTTTGGAATTTATATATAAATATACATATGTCTGTACATATTTATCGATACAAAAATGTATATATCGATATATTATCTTCTATAGCAATACAAATTTTTTGATTCATCACTGAAAACTATATTTTAACAGATAGTTGATTATTTTGGATTTTATATACAGATATACTTACGTATAAATCGATATATTATATTTTATAGCAATACGATTTTTTCGATACATTCCTAAACACGATATTTTAATCGATAATTGATTATTTTTTAAGTTTTTATCTCGATATATGTTCATTCCAACCTCAAATTTGTATCAACTTAAATAAGAGTTATATTTTACTCTATTTTTTAGTTATAGTATGTATCTCTGAAGCTTTCTTAATAACGAGAGCTCGTTTCTCTAAGTGTACGAGATCTGGCTGTCTTTGTTACTCGCCCACGCACCCATCCCGGAGGCAGCTCCCGGCAGCCCTGTATCTCGGCTCGACGTCCTTGCCCCACAACTCGTTTGTACAGCGTCGCCCCACTTCCCTTCATCCTACCTTTCCAGTAATACCCCCCTTCCCCCTGGACTGACTGACTGACAGAGCAAACCCCCCTCCATAGCCCACATGCTCACCCCCTTTTGTCCAATACACGAAATATGCATACGTAACGGACAGTCGAGGAGGACGAAGGACGAAGGAGGATGGTGGGAGGTGACTTGGATTTTGGGTACACTGAAAGAAAGTGAAGACATCGAAATAGCAAAAGTAGGGAGCGTAAATATCAAACATTTAAGGGAAAAAATATAAATTTGTTCTTTGATGGAATATTAATTTGATTACTTTATATCAGTGATGCCCACACAAATACAATGACATGTGACTTGCATTTGTGTGCGTAAGAGAAAAACGAAGTTGGCTTCGCGCGAGACGTTGCGGTTGCCAGAGCAGTGCAAAGAATTAAAATTTAATACTTTGCACTGCTCTGGCAACCGCAACACTCGACCTCTCATTCTCTCTCTTCTCCGCTGCTGCTGCTCACGTCACGTTTACACTGTCTGTGTAGCGGCAGAGAACCGGCAGAATTTTTACCAACCACATGCGACGGGGGCTTGGGCATCACTGCTTTATATAAATTAAGGATTTTCTCATGAAGAAAGTTATTGTTATTAGCTACAAAAATCTTATTAAAAAATTTATTTATTAAATGTTAATCATAAAACTTTAATAAGAAGCAGGTTACCAGTAGTTTTAGAAGGTAGGTAGCCTTATAGCCAAGACACGTTTCATGGTGCAGCATTTCGTGAGGTTAATTTCGAGTTTCTTAATCTCCTTGGGGCTAAGATCAAATATATTATTTTAAATATTAAAAATCATTGTAAAGAATATTATTTACTACTAAATTAACATATAAAATAAATAATTAATATAAAATATAAATTAATTAAATTTAATTTTCGACTGTGTAGTGACTAGGGGGTAGTGGTTGCTTTTGGGGTTTTCGACTTGAAAGTTGCACGATAGACGAACACATTTGGCTTCCTGGGCTTCGTCGGGCGTCTGTGCCACGCCTCTAGCTCTACTCTCTCCCCCTTCCGCCCTTTTTGGCCAACTGCTTCCTGAACTGTTTTGAATGTGTGACAGCTGACAGGCATCCCTCCATCCAACATCCTCCATTCTACATCCTGCCCCATGCCTTGGCCCGTCCGCCTCCCTGCTCCAGTTTCCACTATAAGCGATTGAGGTGGGCGGCCGGGTGGAGTCCTGTTCCTGATGTCCTTCTTGTAGCTGCTGCTTTTGCCCAGTTTTCGAAAATGTAAACTCATCATAAGTGGGCTCCAAGTGTGTGTGTGTGTTTGTTCGTTGTGCGTCGCAAGTGTTGTGAATGGACATGCCACTCGAAGGCTGGTGGGCATCGGAGGGGCAGTGGAGCAGATGGATGTTTAAAGGGGGGACAAGGGATGGAAGACGAGGAGATGGGAGATGGGAGATGGGCATGGGGCTGAGGGGGCACGAACGGATTTTACAATTCTCCTTTCCTGCTCCTCACTGTGTGTACATATGCGTGGGGACGCGGCGTACATATAAATATATGCAGAGTGCGAGGGCTGGCCAAGGAGTTGTGGCTTTAAGCCAAAGGATATTTTGTTTAGATTCTAAAATATTATTAATTATAAATATAAATAAATATATAATAGAAATGGTAATTATATTAATAATAATATGGGCTTAAGTTTTAGGGGAAATGTATATCGATTACCTGTTAAAACATCGGCAATTGATTGAAAACTTCGATATATTTCCATCGAAATATTTAAAGATATCGATTACTTGGTAAAATATTAAGTATCTTGTATTTTTAACGTTAATTCTTGACATTTTACTTATTAGTTATAAATATAAATAAATATATAATTCAAATGTTAATTATATTAATAATAATATGGGCCAAGTTTTAATGGAAATATATATATGTATGAAATATGGACTATTTCTAACCCAAGAAACTCTCCCATAAGCAACTGAGTCGAAATTATAAGCCGTTGTTGCTGCTTTGCTTGTACATTGCACAGGTAAAGCATAGATAAGAGAGTGAAAGAGATAGGACACTTCAAAGATATTTTCGTAAGCAAGCCGTCTCAAGAGAGCAAAAATTTGTCTTGTTTTTTAATTTTATTTGGAAAAGCTCCATGTTTTATGATCCCCATGACGAAGTTGGTACATTATTGTGTGTTAAAATTCCCAAGCTGCAAGTTCACAAATAATTGTTTACCAAAGTCTAATGATTTTTCTTTAATTAATATTTGAGTACAATTTTAAAGCAAAACTTGATACTTGAACAAAAATTGAAATTGAAAAAAAATATATAAAAATATTTTGAAAAAAAATGAAAATTTAAATAAAACGAGAAAGAAAGCTAACTTCGGTAAACCGAAGTTTGTATACCCTTGCAGTCTGCAATTGGATCATTGAAAATCGATCCATTTTGGTTATGTAAAAAAAAAATGTCAAATTATATAAATTTTGTAAATTTTACATTTTACATGTAGAATTTTACATTTTCATATAAATCGACCGATCCCTTCTATGGCAGCTATATGATATAGTTGTCCGATCTTAATGAAATTAAAACCGTAATTCTAGAACTATAAATAACGACTATATCTCGAAGTTTATAAAAATTCGTTGAAAAACAGAGAAGTTAAAATTTTTTTTACATAAATTTCGCCATTATTCCTATGGCAGCTATAGGATATAGTGGTCCGATTTCGGCTGTTCCGACATATATACTGCGTGCTAAAGAAATAATACTATGCTGAAAATTTCAGCCCGATAGCTC
>VNJW01009504.1:0-16164 GCA_008042615.1 Drosophila auraria
CCCACCCCCATGGTTGCGTCTGTGGCAAGTCAACCGGGGATGTCTGGGGTCTCGCCAATACTTTTGATTTCCATCTGGGCCGTCTAAATTGAATTTCTTCTCATCGCTAAAGACGACATTATGGAATTCATTGACCCAAAATTTATATTTTTCGTAAAAAGCAAGTCGGGCCATTTTATGGCGTCGTAATAGCTTAGGTTTTGGCACCTTAGCTTCGTATCGAAGATGTAAATCCTTTCGGCAAATTTGTTGCACTCTTTGCCTAGTTATTGGCAACTTCAGTTCTGCTTTAATTTGGGCGCAACTTATCATTTTTTCGGTTGCCAAAGCTCGAATGTGGCGCTTAGTCCGCTCATCAACCTTAGGAACTGCACCTTTTCGGTTGTTCTGAGCATATTTTTGCGGAGACTTTAGAAAATTTGATATAGTATTGCGATGTCTCTTTATTGTTGTAGCAATAACACCCACTTTAACGCCGCAATCCGACATTGTTTTGATTTTAATCTGCTCTTCGTTACTTAATTCGGTTCTACGTGGCATTTTAATTAAATTTAACCGTTTACTCAACTTAAAGCTTTTTAAAATATCGCGATAGAATTTTTAGTTCGGCGCTTATAAATAATCACACAAATTTAGTCAATCTGTTCCAAGACTATATTACCAGATCACACTCCAAACGTAAATGAATAACTTTGCACATTTATCAACTTTCTATGAAAGGCATCACTTCGCGTTCTTCTTTATTTTAACGGTGCTTAAGATTGGGAGCTGATAAGAAATCAATGCTTGACGAAACATTAGTATATATAAGAGAAAAATTGTGTATACTCAAAACAAAACTGTCGCTTTTAAAACGACGGTAATATAAAAAAAAAGATTTGCACATATATCAATTTTACTGAGGTATATGGCCAGACTAATTACCCGACCAGATTTAACACGTGATTCTACGCATATACAAATCTATATACTCATGCCATTTTTCGCCTTCTTCTCCCCTCTACCCGCAGTGTCGCGTTCTGCTGAACCTACGCACTTCGCAGCCTTTCGAGGAAGTGCTCGAGGATTTGGGTCAAGTGCTGAAAATTAACGGCGCAAAGAAAATGTACACAGGCACTGGCCAGGAGGTAAGTAGAGTGGAGTGAGTGGGAGTCCCACTTCCAGCCCGTGCCCGACCTTGACACGGCCTAATAACTTAATGAAGACCTGGCCGGACCTAGGCCGAGCCGCAAAATGATTTGACAAATTGTTTCCATCGGTCCCTCATTGTGCGTAGCGAAAAAAGCCCAATTGGTCATCCATTGTGGACTTTTTTAGCACCCGAAAAGTCCGGCAACATAATTAGATTGATTTTTGTAAAGAAAACAATTTAAACATATTTTAAATTTTAATTAGAGTTCGAAAATAATTCATATTTACAACCAAAGGCCAAGAAACAGTTTGGTTTAGCTGAAAAAAAATTACTTTCTGAGTCTAATTTCATTCCTAAAGTTTATATTTTATGTTAATAGTAAAATTTAAATTGCTTAAGTTTTATTGTAGATTAAAGCTACCTTAATTTGCCACCAACTTTTTTATCTTAAAATAATAAATTCTTTATGTTCCCTTCAGGTCCGCAGCTTCTCCCAGCTGCGAAACGAGTTCGCCGATGTGGACACCTTTTACCTGGCCACGGGCACAGCCCTAATCGCCGGCTCGCCCATTCGACGCTCTCGCTCCCGCCCCTCGGTGGTGGCCGCCGCACCCATACTGCCCACGGACGAGCTGCCGAAGGTGCCGCTGCGAGGTGCCCGGCCGCGTAGCAAGAGCCGGCCCAGAATCCTGTATGCGCCGGAAAGCGAGATCCTGCGGCCGAACGGGGAGTACACCATGCTAGACATCATGAAGGAGGAGCCCACCAAGGTCACCATCCGGGGGCTGCGCCGCACCTTCTATCCGCCCGTCCACCATGCGCCGGCGGACAACTCCCCGCCGGACAAAAAGCTGCAGCTCCAATGGGTGTAAGTAGCGGACGAGTGGTTCCTGTGCGTTTTTTAACCCGGCTATTCACGCTTTCAGCCATGGCTATCGCGGCATCGATGCGCGGCGCAATCTGTGGGTGCTGCCCTCTGGGGAGCTGCTCTACTATGTGGCCGCAGTCGCGGTGCTCTTTGATCGGGACGAGGAGGCCCAGAGGCACTACACGGGGCACACCGAGGATATCATGTGGTGAGTTGTGACTCTTGAAAAATAATATTTAAACTATTAAAAATGTATTTAATTAAATAAAATATTTCCCTCCAGCATGGATGTCCACCCCTCGCGGGAGCTGGTGGCCTCTGGCCAGAAGGCTGGCCGGGATCGCAAGTCGCAGGCCCACGTTCGCATCTGGAGCACCGAGTCCCTGCAGACGCTGTACGTCTTTGGAATGGGCGAGCTGGACAGCGGGGTGACCGCCGTGGCCTTCTCGCAACTGGTAAGTGATGTCTGGACACACTAATCCCATTTCCCATAACCCATGCCATTCCCTTTGCAGAACGGAGGCAGCTACATACTGGCCGTGGACAGTGGGCGCGAGAGCATCCTGTCCGTGTGGCAGTGGCAGTGGGGTCACCTGCTGGGCAAAGTGGCCGTAAGTCCGCCTAATCCCCCCCGGCCTGGTCTCCCACTTGACTGTAATTCCGCTCTGCTCAATTACAGACCCTGCAGGAGGGACTCTCGGGGGCGGCGTTCCACCCGCTGGACGACAACCTCATTATTACCCACGGACGCGGCCACCTGGCCTTCTGGCATCGCCGCAAGGACGGGTTCTTCGAGCGCACGGACATCGTGAAGCAGCCGTCGCGCTCCCACGTCACGAGCGTGCAGTTCGAACCGGATGGAGACGTGATCACGGCGGATTCGGATGGCTTCATTACCATCTACTCGGTGGACTCCGATGGAGCCTACTTCGTGCGCACGGAGTTCGAGGCGCACAACAAGGGCATCGGCTGCCTGATCATGCTCGGCGAGGGCACACTACTCTCGGGAGGCGAGAAGGATCGCAAGATTGCCGCCTGGGATTCCCTGCAGAACTACAAGAAGATTGCCGATACCAAGGTACCTCTAAGAGAAGCCTCTTCAGGAAATCCTTTCCCTCACCAACTCCTCTTCTTAATTTGCAGCTTCCCGAAGCCGCTGGCGGCGTTCGCACCATCTATCCCCAGCGTCCTGGTAGAAATGATGGCAACATCTATGTGGGCACCACGCGGAACAACATCCTGGAGGGATCGCTTCAGCGTCGCTTCACCCAGGTGGTCTTTGGCCATGGCCGTCAACTATGGGGCCTGGCCGCCCATCCGGACGACGAGCTGTATGCCACCGCTGGCCATGACAAGCACGTGGCGCTCTGGCGGAAGAACAAGCTCATCTGGACCATCCAGACGGGCTACGAGTGTGTGGCTTTGGCCTTCCATCCCTTCGGCACTCTGGCTGCGGGCAGCACTGAGGGCCACCTGCTAGTCATTAACTGCGAGAACGGAGCCGTGATGCTTACGCTCCGGGTCTGCGGGTCGCCGCTCAACTGCGTGGCCTACAACCAGGGTAAGGTTCTTGAGCTTTAATTTAAATTATTTCATAAATTATAATTCCCTCTTCCTTTCCCAGTTGGCGACATGATCGCCATGGGCTCGCAGAACGGCAGCATTTACCTGTTCCGCGTCTCGCGCGACGGCTTCTCCTACAAGAAGGTCAACAAGATCCGGGGCTCCCAGCCGCTGACCCACCTGGACTGGAGCATGGATGGCAATTTTGTGCAAACAGTGACCGTTGACTTTGACCTGCTCTTCTGGGACGCCAAGTCGCTGTCGCCGGAACGCAGTCCCATTGCCATGAAGGACGTCAAGTGGCTGACCAACAACTGCACTGTGGGCTTCCTGGTGGCAGGACAGTGGAGTAACCGCTACTACAGCAGCGCCAACACCATCGTGGCCACCTGCAGTCGCTCGGCCGCCCACGACATGCTGGCCTCCGGCGATGCCGAAGGATATCTGCGATTGTTTAGGTTCGTATTTATTTTTAACAGAATTTTAATGAAAAGATAATAATATAATTATGATATTTAGATACCCCGCAATATCGCCGCGTGCCGAGTTCCACGAGATGAAGGTTTACTCCGGCATGCTGGCCTGCGTCCGCTTCCTGTGCGGCGACCACACGCTCATCACCGTGGGCGGCACAGACGCGTCCCTGATGGTGTGGGACATCGTCGAGGAATAGCTGAAATGGCCACCGTGGCACCGCACCGCCGCCCAGTACGAGGCGAGCTACTCGGATTACTGGCACCGCCGCGCCTCGAGGGTCTCCTCCACGGTCCTCGACAGCGACTCGGTGGACTACCAGTGAATCCGGAACTCCGGACTCAGACGAACAACAACAATTGGCCAGCGTTCCGTTTCTTTGGTTTTAGTCGAACGAAATATTGATATTAGATAATGGCACCGTAATACGAGAACAACATAAAAATTCAACATTTTCGAAAAGTTTTTGAAAAAACAAAGAAAAAATTGCACCAGCAACGAGCACCAGCGAATCCAAATCCGAATCCCCAAGACGAAGGCTTCCACTCCGAAATTGTATCTTCCGTTCCTCCAGTCTCGCCATCCGCATTCCAAAAATTATAAAAAAATGTTTGAGCCGTCTCGAACCAACTCTCAATGCCACTGGTGGACCCAAAACCCGTAACTCTGTGCGACGAAAAACAAGCATCCATGTACTTCATCTTCCAGAACTTGTTGTCAGAAGAACTCTTCCCGAAATAACTATGAAAACGCAGCAAAACAGACAGTGAGTGACAAAGCAGACAGACACACTTCCATCTCACCCTAATCACGTACACGTACGCGAGCAAGGATAACGAAACCCAAGTGCACTTCCAACATATATATACTTATATATACATATATCGAATGTGTATTGTTATAGCAACTTTTATTATAAGCGTTGAAATAAATAAACAGTTTGAAACAAAACGAAAAGAGCGCGCCCTTGCTGGGTCTTTGACAATCGATTAATTTTTCCGAGTTGGCAAGGCCAGAGTTCAGGTTCGTGGTTCGTGCAACGCACACGATAACTTTTCTATACGGGCGCCAGTGAGCAAAGCCCACTTTTTGAAAATACGGGTTTGGGCTCTCGATTGGGGTAAGTGCTTTAAATAAACGCAGTTTTATTGTAAATAATATAAAGTTATATAGTTTTTATTTACATGAAAATATATATAAATATTTTAGCTTGAAGTTAAAAAAAAAACTGCTTAAATACTTTAGAAGATGTTTATCCCGACTCGACTTTTATAAAATTGCTGAGTGATTTCGAACTTGTTTATTTCAAGCCCGAAGCAACATTCTAATTATTTATATATTGTAGCTAAATTTACTAGTCCGTTTCCGTAAGACCTTTAAAATCAATGTGTAAGAAAATGTATTGAAATTTTCGATCAATCTATTTTGCAATCCGGATAAGTAAGTAAGTATTCATCAAATGTCAGAGATTGCAATATTTACAAGAATTTATAACTAATCAATGGTAATTTATATTTCTTCATATAAATAAATATAAAAGTAAACGAAAATAAATATGTTAAATTGGAACTCCACTGATAGTTTCATTCAATCTTCTCGAAGATTTGGAAAAAATGTACAAAAAAAAAAAATGCATTTTCCATGCCACCCTTGCTGCCTCAAAATATTTTTTAAAAACATAAATTATTTTGTGATGTCAAATTGAAAACCTTCTACATTTTATCATTTTTTAGAAAATAAGTACACTTTTTCTGTACAATTTATTGTTCAGACACAACCATTTAAATTGTTATTTTTCTTCGGTTTTCCTACCTTTATATTGTTATTAAATAAAAGTCTTGGAAATACTTTAATCCTTCCTGTAATAAAAGTCTTGAAAATACTTCAAGCTCTTTCTGAAATCAAAATCCTGAAAATATAATAATAAGAAATAACACCATAAAGTTTTTGTTTTTCTATCCTCGAGGGATATTTATTCTTAAGCTAATTTTGAACCCTAAACAAACAAACATGGAAGACAATGATTCGCTTATGACTAATGGAAGACAATGATTACAGCTAGTATGATTACGGCTAGATTAAAGCATTATTGAAGACATTCTAGGAGCTAATTGGATATGTACAGTTGGCGGAAGCGGCGCGGAGTTCGACGCTTCCAGAACAGTCTCGTGTTCTCGTCATCACAGTTGGAGTTGAAAGGTTAAAGCCGACGTGCCCATTTATCGACCTTGCAATCGGGTCACATCACAGATACTCGATGGGGTGGAGGTGGGATCGAGAGCGATCCCTGAAGAACTCAGTGCTGGAGTGCGATGGTCTTGGCCTCCAGTTGCTCGTTGAGCCAGTTCTGGTGCTCCTCCTCGGTGTGGCAAGTGTAGAGGATCGGGATCGGCGTCTCCTTGGCGGCCTTTGAGTTCCTGAAGATCCGCTTGAAGGACTTCAGCAGCTTTCTCATGTTGGTGGAGGCGCCGGTGAGAGATCGCTTCTCTGGCACTCCTTGGGTGTTGGAAATGAGAGCTGTTTCGGCGAACATTTTACAGGACGATTGCTGATGATCTGCTCAGATGGAAAACTGTGCTTCGAATGATGCTCTTGCTCTGCCAGCTCGCCCTTTTATACCCTGAGCTGGCACAGCGGTGGTGCAGCGGAGGGTCCTTTCCCATTCTACCTGCTCTGTAAAATCCCAAAAAAGGGAAGAGGGATGAGGAATGCGTCATCGCAGGTAAGGACAGTTTACCTGCAACGGATTTTCTCGGATGCACTGTAGCAACTTATCAAGGATGCTCTCTAAATTAATTGCAATTACTGCGGGCACTTATTCGGTTGGCTGAAACTGATTACTTTGATATCCAACAAGATCCCCAATTAAAATAAAGAGTCACGACATGAGGCGGTTCGGATCAATAAGGGATTGGTATCCCATTTCACAAATTAAGATTACGACTGTTCGGGTTTTGTGGATAGTTGAAAGAGTAGCGTGTACTTATAGAGAATTATTTCTATGTATTAATTTTTGAGAGCGTCTAATTTAGAGTCGCTGAACACGATAAACTCATAAAAAAAATTACATAGAGCTGTTTTGAAAATATTCGAGAAACGCCAGAATTTTTTTTATTCACTAAAAATCTTTGAAACCGTTAGTCAAAAAAAAAAAAATTAATAAGTAATAAAAAATGTTGATACTATCCGAAAGGCAATAAATATACCTTGCCAAAAGCGTACGATTCTATGTGATCTAATTACTTAAAAGAAAAACAGTGTTTTAAACAACAAAATAAATTATCTAAAATATATACAAAATTGTGAACGTAAAAATGCCGACAAATATTTTTTTAAGAAAGATATCTAATAACGATCGTATTTTATCATAACTAAGAATGTATATTAATGTCACCGTATGTACTTAAGAAAATTTAATAGATTTCTTTGGAAGTTTTGAAATTTCCAAGATACTTGGTATTTTTTTAGTGTTAATTATATCAAAATATAAAAATAAAAAAATTTTCTAAGAGTTAAAGGCAATTTTTTATATAAACATATACAAATTATGCAATTTTTGTAAAAATCTTGACTGAACTAAACTGATCTTAGAAATATCACAACAAAACAATTTCAGAGAGAGCCTCTCGCAAATTAAACAGAATCTTTGTTCCTCTTTTAAAATTTAAGGTATTCATTAATGCATTTTCCGTGACAATCGACCTATCTCGTAAATTAATTTTTGCCCTATCTTGACTCTAATTGTTTCAAAACCCTTAGATATTCTTTTCGTTCCGGAAGGCTCTTATCTCGCTCCTTAACATGGCCCGTAAAAAGGTAAAACCTTCGAAAAAATAATTGAACACAAGAGCCGACAGGGAACCGCATATCTTATCCTGTTTTTCATTAAGATACCCACCCAGAAGTGCTGATATCGAAATCGGATTCGTTCTAGCAATCCATGAACTACACCTTCAGTCCTGCCTTTAAGAGATACCACACACTCGAATGGTCTTCTAATTAAGCAATTAAGTTCGAAGGATAATTAGGATTAACGTGAAAATTGCGATTTCCACCGTATCATTTTGTAGGAGTATTTCGATTTACTTCGATTTACGCATAACCAAAACCCTCCACATTCCGCATTCGGAACTTTGTTCGGTCCGGAATGAGCGTAAAACACCAAATAGATCGTGTCGAACAGCTGAAACGAATCCTGAATCCTGGTAACAGGATGCCAAAAAGCCAGAGGACGAAAAGGCAACTACCAATTCAATTGCATCGACTTGGAACCAATCGGTTTCGATTCGGAGCGATGCGCCCGACTTTTATTTCTAAGAAATAAAACGAAAAATGAATAATTGTCAAATGTCAAATGGGTTCGAATGCTAAAATCCGTGACGTGACTCGAACAACAAGTACGGATCGTTTAAAAACAGAAGAAGTGTGCAGGATCTTTTTTGTGTCCCTCGAAAAGGGCTCAGCATGGGTTCAGAGGGACGTAGTTGCATGTCCACAAATACACCCCCGATCCCGTTCCCGATCCTCGGGCATCCTGTAGGACGCATTCCAATTTGCAACGCCTGAACATTCCTGTTCACAATTTTTATTTTTCTTTCTCTATTATTTTTGGGCGCTCCTTTCTTTAGGATTCGCCCGAGTGAAAAGTCAGTTACGTGCCCGATGAATAATTGCATTTTGGCGACTTTGTCGCCAACTGCCAAAGGAAATCGATTCGTTCCAAACGTTTGCCGAACTCTAACCGAAGCAAAAGTTCCTTTACAAAATAAGGCAAAATAAGAGTTCTTGGAACCAAGCACGTACTCTGTGCAAATTGAAATTATTACGCCAATCTAAATTTGTCCTCAAATACTTAGGGATTGCTTAACGAATTAATAATAACGTTTCAGGATTTTCGCAGGAATAAAAATAGAAGTAGTCTGTTAATATACCAAGGGAATTTCCCGAGTTTATAGATATTATTAAATCAATGGATATATTTGCTTGATTTTTTTACTATTTTTAAATAGACTGTGGAGTCCTTCCTTTTGATGCCGAATATATTTAATTATAGTGTCGAACGTAACTCATTCACCCGGAAAGAAAAATAGCAAATATCAAATAATAAAAATAAATAATAAGTGCTGCAAATATGGTACATACACAAAATAATATTATTTTTTAATATATTCCCTGTAAATGATCAATTTAGGCCAAGTCCTTTAGAAAAATAGACTATTTTCTTGAAACAAAATATTTTAATGGTCTGAAAAATGAAATTCTCATTTTGTCATTTTCAGGGCTTTGAATTTTAATTATTTTCGGTGCTATTGTGCGTCGCGGTGGTACAATGAGCAGTCCCGTGAAAAGGTTTTCTCTCGGTGGCTAAGTAGCAAACAATACTTTAGTAATTATTCCAAAATATGCAGACGGGAGGGATTATGCTCTTTTCAGTGTAGACGGACACCCAAGTCAAATGCAGATTTGAGGGTAAAAGGTAAATTATTGTTAATAATATTGTTATAATAAAAGATCATAAATATCAAGTCAAATTGTAAAGGGATTTACATATGTATGTACATATGGAAAGTCCATAGTAAAATGTAGTTTTCGTGTTGGTTCTGCTCGACCTCCTGGTTAAAATAGAGATCCTTTTAGAATTCGAATAATTAAGAAATAAATGCAAATTAACATTAGAAAATGCAGACTGTGTTTTCTTCAAGAATTTCAGTAAAATATTTTTTGAACAAGAAAGGAAGCTAACTTCAGAATGCCGAAGCTTATATACCCTTGCAGTTTTTAAATTAAAAAAAAGGCATAATTAAGCCAAAATTGTATATATTTGGAAAGCTGTTCTGAGCTATTTTTTATTAAGCTAATAAATCTTCATAACCAGATTCGCAATTAAAAAAAAAAAATATATTTTCGTTTTGTCAAAATTGGCCAATTTTAATGATGTAACCCCTTATATATATATATATTTTGATTGGAATTCATTAAAATTTTAAAGGCAAATTTAAAAATATATGGCTTTTGGTCTTCACCTAATGTTTAGCTATAGAGGCTCTTAAGAAAACCTCAAATTCGAGTAATTTTCGATTACAAAAATATTTTGAAAAACATGATAGCTTTTTTGGGCAAATTAAAGTTTAAGAATGACTAACTATATATATGACATACATTTAATTTAGAAGTCTTTTCTGTGCTAGTTTTTATTAGGATAATAAACCTGCATACAGGGTTACTTCTGGATATATATATTATAATACCCTGCAATGGTATAAAAATAATAACTAATTTATTATACTAAATAGAGAAATATGTTAAATACAACATTTTAGTCACCGATTTTAAATAAATGTGGCTTCCCCTTTTATATATGACCTTAACTTACTTTAGAAGAACTTAATAACATATAATTACTAACTCTTTTTAATAACTAAGAGTGTCCAGAGTTACTAATAAATTTTATTATTAAATTTTTTCATAGGTGTAAAAGCAAAATAAAAGTACCCAAATGTAATTTAATATGTAAGATATCCATGGACATTTTTATTGGTAGCATATTAAAATAGTAAATTATTTTTTGTATTACATATAACACATAAATGAACCACCTTTAAATATTTAACAATATTTTGTATGTATAACTTACAACTCTAAAATTCCCAAATATTTGTTTTATTTAGTTTCGAAAATTGCAGCTTAGTTTAGGAAATTGGCATCATCCAATGCGGGCCAATTAATGTCCTAAATAAACATGGTAGCGGACAGAATGCCAGCGGAGAAATTGAAATTTCCTGGCTGGATTACCTGGAACATTGGCAAACGAAAACAAACGTTTCCGATCGGCCAGATGAGCTCGTTATTGAATCGCAACCGAGTGCAGCGAATCAATTCGAAACAAGAAAGATGCTGGCAGGAGAGGAATCCTATTAGAAACCCAATCAACCGTTTAAAATGGGATACACGTTCCCTGATCCTGTCCTCGTTTCATCCTCTTTCAATTTTCGGGTCGAAAAATTTGAGAAGCGTTGCAAATCGCCGTTCTGGAGACCATATGTGCGCAAGGGATGACTATTTTTGGAGTAAGAATATACTAACTAACTCTAGACGGGCCTCTAGTTGGACTATTAAGGTGGCCAAAAATCATCGAGGTAATCGTCTTTGGTGGCCCTCGCTAAACCCAATTTGTCGGCAATTTAAAAGCAAATTGAAAGTGTCTATGTAACAATTTTCATAGCCCGTCGAGAGAAAGGACCTTTGGCAAACACGTAGGACTACCCACATAGATCACAAAAGGCGGGCCCGAAAGCAAAGCGAGAAACGGAGAAGAGGAAACTGCTACTTTTCGCACAATGCCCGGGCGCATGAAAAGAGACACCTCCGAACTATTCCCTTGTCACTACCATACATCCTCCACCTCCGATCTTCGATCTCCGAGCACCGAGCACCGAGCACCGAACACCGAGCTCCGAGATCCTGACAAGCCGACGCATCCGTCACCTGGTGCGATTAGCCGTTACAATGGCGAGCGGCCACGGCAGGATCAAAGCGGAAAATTCATTTGGCTTGGTGGTCTTCGTCTCGGTTTCGCTTTTGATCTCCGCACAAGCGATCCTTTATATCGCTCAACACGGAATTTACTAAAACACGTTCAGTCGCCCAGTTCATTAGACACATAATTGTATCGAATGGCAGTGGCGAAGGTTGGCCAGGACTCTTCAACAGATCCCATAATTGGGTTTACAAGAGCTTGTTGGGTGAAGAGGTTTCAAACAGCTCGTCGACTTCCAATAAAGTTTACTTGAACGATTAAAAGAATCGGATTAAAACTCCAAATCTGCCCTTCCTGATAAGTAAGGAACTCTTCAAAAGATTCTAAGTGAAATGGTTGGGAAACTGAAGTAAATAATCGTAAGCAACTATATTTAAGTATGTTATATTTAAAAATTTAAAGTGGAGTGGAGAATGGCTCCCACTTGGGCCCGAAGAAGTTTCGGGCCGTGGCCCCCGCCAGGTTGGTGAAGGTCTGCAGCCGCCTCACGCCTGCTCAATCTCCGTCTCCATAGAATTGTTCTTGCTCTTGTCGAGTGAATTGCTCGTGGTCGCGGTATCCTTGTTGAACGGCACAGGCGGCCCCTTCGGGATGTTTCCGATCACCCGTTTGAAGAACTTATTCAGCTGCACGCCCTTGCGATACACGCTGGAGTTCCGGCGATAGAACATGCGGCAGTTGGTGAATATCTGTTCGAAGTCCTGAATGACCCCATCCACGTCGCGGTAGTAGTTGTTTTCTACGCGCTTGATGATGGTGCCCAAGTCCATGGGATTCTTGACGACTACGTAGTAATTGGGGATCTTAAGGACTTTCGTGTCCACGGGATGCAGAAAATCTTTAGCGAATTTTTTCTTTGTCAGCTCGTCCAGCAGATGCTGCTTGATGAAGTGTATCTGGTTGGTGTACACGCCAGCCATGCCCGGCTGGGGCATCACCTCGGGTTGGACGCGAGTGGGCCTCTTGATTTTAATCACCAGATCATTCTAACCAAAAAAAAAAAAATATTAAAATCTAGGGACTTTTCCCGGGCGTTTTTCCTCCCAAACTTACCATGTTTGGTAGCTCTTTGATTCGTTTCTTTTTCCAACGATTTCTCTTAGCTTTTCGCGCTTTTAGCTTTGGGTTTTTCACCGAATTCGTTTGAGAAACAGCTATCTTCCGAACTGGGAGAAAAAGCGCAGTTGTCAAAAAAGGAAATATTAAAAAGCCTTCGTCATTTTGGACAACACTGTCCAAGCTATAGTGTTGGAAAATCGATGTTACCAGGGCTGGAATGAGCCCTAATTAGAGGTTTAGGGAGAAACTAAAGCCAACAATGGCATATCAAAGGACGAAACAGCCCTTGTCCAATATTTTGCACCACTTCAAAGGTTTTTAAAATTTTTTTAGACAAATCAAAGGTTAAAAATGACTTAACTAAGCTAAAATAGCATTTATTTCAATTTGGAAAGCTTTTCCGTGCATATTTTAATTAGGTTTCTATTTTATTTATATTTCTTTTTTCTTAATTTTTGACAATTTTAATGCTGTAACTCCTTATAGAATTTTGAAAATATGGAAACATTTTTTCTTCTGATTTTTTTTTAATTTTAATTTTAATTTTAAATAATTAAAGTTTAAATGGCAATTCGGAAAATATACGGCTTTTGGCTGTCACTTTCTTATTTGCTATAAGAGGCAGTCAAGAAAACATATATACTTTATGGGGTCGGAGATGCTTCCTTCACTGCGTTGCAAGGCGCTGGACAAAACATAATACCCTTCAAGGTTATAATAATTTTATATCACAAAAAATACTTAGTTGATGGTAATGTCAGACAGTCTTTGCCCATGGACTTAGACCACTATGTCCTATAAATGCTGTATCCAAAATGGATATACATATGGGTATATATATATATATATATATGGGTATTCCAGCATGTGCTGTGGATGATGGTCTCCCTTTATTGATCTTTCAATTATTTCATAAATCAGACACCTTTAACTGAAATCATTGACAAAGAAACGGACTCCAGTAAAGTTTCTATTATCCACAGCATTACTTTCCCATTTTGTTGTTATTAGAATCTTTTCTGAGTATTCTTAAAAAACAAAGTACTTCAATTGCCACAAAATTGCCATTCACTTTATTTCGAATAACGCGAAGCACCGTTGCATTGATCCTAAAGACTGCTGTAAAGTACAGTCGACACTGCAATAATAGATTTCATTGGGTGGATACGGGATATATGGTACAATGTCCTTTAGAAATTGACTTAAAATTTATGGTCCTCCATTGTACGATTATTAACAATAATTTGCCTTTTACCAGGAATCCGCAGCTGCCTGAAAAGAGCAGCTCTCGAAAAAGAGTGTGTTATATGTTTGATAATTGCCAAACTATTGTTTGCTACTTAGCGACCGAAATTGCTTTCAAAGGACTGCTCTTTGTCCCCATTAATGGCAGCAGCACCTATGAGTAATTGAAGGTGGAAAGCAGACAAATGAACAACAAAAAGCGAACTGAACAATTAATTGCCCGGAAAATGCCGTGGATGCAGCATCAAAATGGTGAACACTCTTTTTAGGAGGCAATGACGGAGGCGAAACTTGGGAAAGCATGCTGAGGCATTGTTTGTAATTACACAGAGAAAAATGTTGGTGAATTTAAAAAAAAAGTTCTTAAAAATGAGAAGAAATAATTGAAGAATATTTAAATTTGTTGATATATCAAGAATGTGCAAGGTAATTTATATCTTGAATACTTTTTTTTATACTAAATTTGTTATGATATATTTATTTTGATATTTCTTTACTAGTTTAAATGAGGTTGAATAAGCATAAATATAAATTTATATTTTCCAATTAATAAAATATATTTAAATATTAAAAAAAATATTTTTTAAAAAAGAGAATGACTCTATGGCTCCCTATAATCTTTTCCGCAGTGTAGATGGACTGCTACAGAGATCTGCCTGAGCGATGGATCGGACTTATGGCCAACAGCAAGCAGGAACATGTTCGGTGCATGTTGGCCAGATCCAGGGACTCCGAGGATCGAGGAAAATACACAATATATTCGAGTAAGTAGACAATAAATGTATGTATAATTGGCAATGGATATCGCTTCAATGGACCAGCGGAGCATTCGTTGCGCATGTGCATAGAAATGGTGCATTGTCTGCGGGTGCAACGAGTGCTGAATGAGTGTTGCCTCTCAAAGGACAATGCTTTCTCACTCGACCGTCGAGTGTGAATGCCGGCGAGCGGTCCAGCATTGTCCCGTCCATTGAGAGGCACTCGTGCGTAGCTCCGCAGGACATCTCCGGCCCATTCAGGCCATTCGAATTTTGGAACCGCACCAAAAGAAATACACAAATCGTCGCACTAAAATTGGTCACAATTGCACGCAAACATGGCGAGTGCATTTTACATGCCAATTCAATTCGAGAGAATGCAATTCAATGAATGCAGCCAGGATGTCCTCCTGCATGGCCTCGAGAAAAATTTCCAAGTCCTTTACAAACCTTTTAGCATTTGAAAATCACCGGACAAGGCCAATAAAAAGAGGATGCGTTGCTAATACAATTTACATGCAATTGTTACATATCGGGGCGACCGGAAGCCGATATTTAGTCACAATCTCGGAATGTAAACAGAAATACGATTTCTCAAGGGAGTGCTAATGGCTCACAAAAGGAGCGAAGCGAAACTTGCTTAGATATGCTCGAAATGCTATATCATGGAGGTCTGTGAGTTATATAGCCTTGGATTGACTGTACTTTTTACATAGAATAAGGAATTAAGCCTCAGTCTCTTTTATTATCCCAGAATATAAAATATGAAGAGATTCTCATCGACGTAGCATCGATCCTTACGTCCAGCTCTACTGAAATATGGTTTCATATTCCACCTGGGCAAGTCACTAGACCCGCTCCGTAAAGCTATAAAAAATCTGTAAAAACTCTGAAATAATAATTACAGATTATAAGAAATATGGAATATTTCTCATTTCTGGAAGTTACTCCTGAGGAAGTGCCATGCCCCCGGAGACCAACTTCTATGCAGATGAACGATTCGACTTTAAGCTGAACCACTTCAAGCAGCAGTACAAGTCCATACTTCGAAAGCTGCGCGAGGAGGAAGGACTGGGACTCCCTACACAGAAAAAAAAAATCGGGATAAAGTTGGCCAAATTAATCCGAAACGGGAACAATATCGGGCTAATCCCGGATTTTCTTAATAATGGTATGGACATACTTAATTTTCCCTATCCTGATTTATTCTTGAGTTAATCACGACTGCTCTTCAACTTTTAATCGCGAAATTCTGAATTTAATCAGGATTACTCTTGAATCCTGTAATACCGAAATTCTTAAGTTAATTTCGATCGCTCTTAAAGATTACAATTCTGAAAACCTTAATTTAATTCCGACTACTCTTTAAACTTTTAATCCTGAAATTCTTATCTTTATCCCGACAACTCTTAGAATTTTTAATCCCAAAAGTCTTCAGTCAATCCCGACTATTCTTAACATTCTTAATCCCGAATTTATTGATATAATCCCGAAAAGTCTTCAAAAGAATAATCCCAAATACTATTAA
>VNJW01009507.1:0-16335 GCA_008042615.1 Drosophila auraria
ACAATATCAAATGGTTGGGACATAACACATGTTAGGACTAGTACTATATTAATAGTACTCTTTGAAAAACAACAAAATACATGAGAAAAAAGTAAAATAGTATTTTTTACTATTTTTCATAGTAGGTTAACATAAAACATACTTTTGGTGTGTACATACTTGGGCAGAAAAGCAAAAACAAAATACGTGCAAATTATTCAAATAGTATGTTACTATTTTTCTGGGTTGATTTTACATATATTTTTCCTTTGGTGTGTACGCACTTGACAAAAAACCAACAACAAAATATATGCAAAATTTTTACATAGTATTCTAACTATTTTTCTAGGTTGATTTTACATAGTTTTTTTTTTTGTGTGTAACAGCACAGGTAATAGCGCTAATTTATTCTTTCACGTTTAGATACATTTAGGAGGTCAGAAAACCGATTTGCTTTACGATTAGTTAATCTGGACAGTTAGCTACCAGGCACTTTGAAAGAGAGGGTAGAAACCGGACTTAATTAATAGTAATTTTTCTTCTTTTTAGATGAGTGTATTTTGTTGATCCCAAAACATTATCAGTGTTTTTTTTCAGTGCAGTTACAACTACAACAGGGCCACACTGCATTTAGGCCCAAGAAGATCGTAACATGGAAGCGCCAAGTTTCTCCACGCCTGAACATTTTTTAATGTATCTTTTAGTTTGCCTCGTCGGCTGAAAGTTGTTGGTGTTACTTCCCCAGCTAGATGCCGTTTTCAATTAAGCACTGTTGCTGTAATGGGTGTGTGGTGTGTGTGGGAAATATGCATGTTTCACCGCTCGATGGAGGTCTCTCCTTAGATATTCTCCCCGCCGCAACGCTCGCACAAGGCAATTCCATTGTCTCCAATGGTTCATGTGAAATTTTTGAATGCATTCTTATTGCTGCGCTGGGGTTACCTTAATATTCTTATAATTTACGGTCATAGAGGGCCTTATTAAAGTTGGATAGCATACATTCTTTGATAAATATGAATGACGGGTAGTGGCGGGAAATTCCTACCAGAGAAGAGATCACTGTTTGTGTTATGGAAAAAATATTTCCGCACTAAAGGCGATCTAAATTCATAAATGGTACTGGGAAGTGGATATTCATTCATAAGAAGTCGTGAATTTCTTAATAAATAAGAAGAGACAAGAGGGAAATGTATTGTAATATAAATATATACACTTTTTTCTATATTTACCCATTAAAAACTTCTTGTAAAAATCACTAATTTAATGCGCACTCGATTTAGGAAGTATTTTGCAAAGATTCCGCATGACATCCAAAAAATGTCATTTATAAATATTTACCAATTAACTCTTGGCGGCCCCCCCAATTGCGATCCACTAAATCAAGGGGCCCGTCGACGGCCCGAAACGAGCTGAAATTGGACATTATTATACAACAATTGCAAAAAATTACCCCATGGGGTTGATTTTCGCTGGTAAGGTCAGTCCTCCCCCTCGCGAAAAACAAACTGGGCGTCAAAAGTGCGACTGCAATGCGCAAAAATGTTCATTTGTTTGTCTAAAATGGAACCCTACCCCTTGGAAACGTACCCACCTCTCCGGGACTAACAACAATTGAAATTGAGTGGAAAAAACAATTGCCCAGAGACCAAAGACTTGAGAGTTAAGAGTGACAGCGCGTGCAGTGACATTTTCCGCTCGAAACTGCACTTTAAACATGTTTGACCTTTGTTTCGGGCCCCGACTTGGTCTCCGTAGAGTCGTCTTTCCCAGACGCCATATAGCTATAGCTAGGGTTATGCAATTGCCCAAAGGAGCCGAGAGAGCGAGATGCGGAACCCATGGCGCCTATCATATGACAAAAGCACAAAAGGCAGACATCATCATTGGTATATTATGCAAAATGCAAAAATCGATGATCATATGCGCTGGATGGCAGAGGGAGAGATATATATATGCTTATGGGTACAAATTACAGCTGGCAGCAGCAGCAGCCCACTAACCGCAGAAGACCTCATCGCTTTTCCGGACTCGTGGCTCGTGATCTCAAACCAACTAACTAACTGACTGACTAACTGGCTAGATGACTGGCTGACTGGCTGACTGGCTGACTGGCTGACAGGCTGTCTGCCTTTCGGGGATGCGGACTAGGAAGTCTGTGGCGAATTGCTGCGGTTTAGTCAGCCCACTAAGGTCGCTTAGAAATTTGTAATCTATATGCCCGATAGTGAGTCAATTTGTGATGCGCTTCGCCACACTCCACTGCGTGTCGTCCGGGGCGGGGTAAAAACTGGAAAATAACCAAATACAAAACCTTTAAAAGTCCGTCCCCCATCCCGTCCTCTCATTGATTTTAAATAAGGGCTTGGCTTGGCCCAGCTCCATTTGTTGCGCTTGCATTGCCATAAATAGCATTTCGTAGAGTTGACTTGGCACCCAAAACCTACAATGCAGGCAGAAATGTAATTGGTTTATGGGTTTCCGATATGATATTTGGGTGCGGAATCGGAATCGCTGGATTTGACAGCTGGTGGGGTCCGCCAAATAGGATTACTTCTCTTGACGGCTTCGTTATTATTTTTCGTGGCTCTCTAATTTCCTTTAATTGGGTTATACGGGCGAATTGCAAAATACTCGATCGAAATAGGGCAGGGCATAATTAAGCTGGATCGGGTCTGTCGGCGAATAAGGAAAGAAGTTAATGATGGCGGGAAAAGGTATTGGGATGAAGTCATAACAAAGGCTAAAAATCAATGTCAAATTATAAAAGTCTTTGAAATTTTGGGCATATTTTGAAGTAAATTCTTTTATTTACAATATCATATTCTTTGCTTACTGGTCCAGCAATTAAAACCAGTTTAATACCCTTTATTTTTATTTCACCTTCTAAAATTCTTATTCTTATTTTTATTTTCACCTTCTAAAATGTATTGTTAATTAAAACAAAGTTAATTATTTTCGTATAAATTCTACAGGTATATTTTTTTATCCCGAACTTTAATTAATTTAATTATTCATTTCCTGTAATTGTGACTGTTATTCTATTACTAGTTATATTTAATACTTTTATATGAGCCAAGGTTCCCATCTAGCTACTAATTAAAAATCAAATAACTAAGTGCCCTTTAATTGCAGTAGCGTTGTGTAATTTTTTATAATATCTAGTTTGAACCCGCAGCTCACATTAGTATCTCGGCCGTTTCTCTTTTAATCTTCATAATTGTCTTCGCTTCTAAAGCTTTACACTCGGCAAACAACAAATTTGGTCACAAACCAAACACCCTTTTAGTTGTCAGGGTCTCGCGAGGTCTCGTGCAAAGAGTTTTCATATCTAAAAAATAGATAACTGCGACTCAAAGAGAAGCCGTGGCCTAAATATACTTAGATATCGGGTGACACACTGTAGGCCGGTGTAAGGTAATTGGGTAATGCTCAACCGGAGTTTTAATGTTAATTGGGCGGAAAATGAGGCAGCGCGTCTGGTGATCGATATATAACAGGAATATTTCATCAGTGAAGTCAGAGTTTTGCGATGAGCAATTATCCAATGCAAACGGCGGTGCGAGATCAAGGTTCTCCGCTCGCCTCTCGGCGTGAGCTGTTATTTACTCGGGCAAATTATTTACGTGCACAATTATTTACAGTAAATATTTTGCATGAATTCCAGCTCGAATTCCCTACTTTTCCATCTTCAAAAACTCTGTTATATTATATTGCATTCTTAAACAAAAAAAAAAAGACGAAATAAGTCAGTGCTTTTTTAGAGCGTGAACAGCTGGCCTACCTGTTCCATTTAACTGGCCCGCCCGTACTTTTATGGGTTCACCTCGTCCCGGAGTACAATACCTTATGCTCCAGTAGCAACACTGGCAACAACTGTTGCTGCTGCTGCGGCTCTTGCTGCTGTTGCTGCCACTTGCAAACTTTTGTAGCTCCAAAAACAATGAGTCGCCTCTGGATGGCGACTTGGTTGAGTGCCTCGCCTCGCCGTTTGTTTTATGCTTCGTCTGGTTCTCTGGTTTTGGCTCAGGTTCCTCCGACTCCGACTGAAACAACGACTCTGGATCTGACTCGCTGCCATGGCTACGCATTTATAATAGGCCAAACATTGCACAGTTGGACCAGAGAGCTAGTTGCACGCTTTTAAAGCTATGTTAACAATATAATTGGTAATATCCTGCTAGAAAAAGCATTTAAAAGAAGATTTAAACTATTTTAGAGGCAAAAATCTAGTTTTAAACAAAAATATATTCAGTTTATCTTATAAATCCTTTGAATAAACCACTGTGCCACTCGACGCCTGTCTTAGTGACGCTCCACCGTGGCCCATTGTTCTAGGGAATCAATCAATGGATGGCAGGCACAGCACCAGAACTGCCAAGGAGAAGACGACGTTGTCGAGGATGGGGCCTGGAGATGGGTTGCGATCGGTTAAAGGGGGATGATGACCACGATGATGACGATGACAACGCGCGCACGACGTCAACATAAAAGTGTCGATCAACTAAACGTTCTCGGGCCCGCGGATGGATGGATGATGATGGGGATCGTAGAAAAGGGAGTGGAAATGGGAATAGGAATGGGACTGGGAATGGGATATGGGGAAAGGTTTGAGAGGCAGTCAAGAGGCAAACTTCATGGCTGGCTGACTGGCGGTGAAGCTATGTTGGATTGCCTTTGGCTAGCTCTTGGTGCTGATTCTCTGGAGCAATTGTATGTTCGAGCCTCTGTAATTGCATGCACCGCCGTGCCTTTACCCAATCCACCAACATAATTACACTGAGCGAAGAGAACAACCACAGATATCAAGAACATTTGATTAAATTAGTCTGAGAAGTGTTAATCGGTTATATTTTATAAATTTTTTTTTGTTTTAATTTAAATTTTCCTATTTGTTCAGTTTTTAAATATGTATTTCTTTATACATATTAATAATAATCACTTAAAAAAATTGAAAAAATGTAATTTTCAGTGCTTTTTTCATCACTTCAAATCGCTGTGTGCGGTGTTCGAGGAAAACTTTTTGGGCGCCTAAACAAACATTCAATATTTGAATTGAATGCACGTCAATATTCGACGCCTGCCCGCCTGCCGCCACTGACCATAAATGACCGTTAGACAAACAATGGGATATTCGAGAACCGAAATCCACGTAAAAATCCTCAGAACCTGGAACTCTCGAGTGCGGCCACACTCGAAATTAGAATAAATGCAAACGACTTGGACTAGCCGCACTCTGAAGTCTGAAGTCTGTGGGAATCCCTTTCGTCCGCATGCCCACAATGAAGCCATAATTCGTGGCTCTTTCTGCCCCAAGTCCGGCCCATTCAAGCCCATTTTCCGGCCTGCCAGTCCGTGGCACATGGACGTGATAAAGGACTCATTAAAACATCACTTCAATGGGCTGGCCCAACAGCCTCCAAAAACGAGCTGCAGTCGAGGTCTCACACGGCCAAGACACTCACTTACTTGTTCAATTGCTTCGCCACTTTAAGGCCCCCAAACAACACGCCAAGAGCGAACCAGTCTTTGTTTAATACCCTTTTCCTATTTTCGGGGGTAGAATGGATGCACTACAGAATTTAAATAAAATTAAATCAAAATACTTTGAGACTTTTTACAGACGCGGGAGTATTTCTATTGGTTGACTCTACAGGGGCTAGAGTATTATTAATGCGATAATAATACTGAGTATCCGCAGGTCGCCAGCTCCTGCTCAGCCTCCTGATCTCCGCCAGCGTAGCGTATTTTGAGCAAAATGGAAAGAAGACGCCAAACAAGTTGCTGGCTCACTTGGGAGAGTAACAGTTACTTTTCCTACATATATACACGGATATGTACGTGCAGCGTCTGTATATATCTAATTTTTTTTTTGGGACCTGCCTGCACATAGAAAAGGAGTTACTGCTGGCGTCCAGTTTGGAGCCCGTCATGGGAAACCGCTGGCAACTGGTTGCCAGTCACGAGTTGCTGGTCCCGCCGCCACCAGCTCTTCAGCCATTCTATTCTATTTGCCAGTCCCGAGCTCGATTCATAAGCTCTACCCCTTACACACTTGCAATTTTGTGGCATTAGAGATGTAGAGGTTGCTGCAGAGAAAACAATAATAATAATAATAATAACAGTAATATTAAGGAAAAGTATTTGGGGGTCAAGGCATAACTATTTGGGTGTTTAAACTAAATAGACATCAGCCTGTATATATTTTATTTAAGTTTTCATTATTACTTTTCCTAAAGATCTAAGAAATCTGGAATATATATAAGCCATTATATTCTCTTATTTAAACTGTCAAGTAAATGCACTCTAGACACGATACCATGACGATTTAATGTCCGATTTGGTTTGTACTTTTTCTCAATGTGTTCTTTTTCGCGGTCTTTTGATTTCGAGAGTTCAGTTCAGTTGAGTTCTGTTCTTTTCCGTTCTGCAGTCATGTGCGAGTATTTCAATTTCAGTGCGCTGGTCCGCCGGTGGTAATACGTACGGTACTTGAGCCAATTACCCAATTAAACGCCAGCGTTTTGTGCTATCTCATCGTCGCCATCATCTCAGCTCAGTTCGGACCCCTTTCGATGGCCACCACCACGGCCTCCCCCTCGGTAGATGCCCAAATATTGATATATAGCAACGGCCCCGTGGCAATTTCTTTGATTTGAGTCATGTTCTAGAGGCGTGTACAATTAGCGTTTTGTTTCGGGTTCCGTTATAATGCTGTTAGGGATTACGCTTGGACACCGCTCACCAGGCCTCGGTACTCTCCCCTCGGTAACCGAAAACTCGTTTATCGATTATTATCGATGCGTTGTCTGTGGGTCTCTCGTGTTTTTTGACGCCTGGATCTTAAACTTGAGCTGGAGCTGGAGTTTGATATTGATGCCCGATGCTCAGTGATTGCTGTAGGGCTTTGATCGCAATCTCCGATCTCTCCTTCTAAGCCTGTCTTTATGTCGTGCTGGTGTGTGTGTGTGCTAAGTGCTATAGAGGAGCTTTTCCAGGTGGCCGCGTCCGAACCCAAAGCTCGAGAACCTACCGGAACTGCATTAAGCGTTTTGATCGAGGCATTTGATATTGATGGATGGGTTGGGTAAACTGGCAATTGGCAAAATAAGTTCCCAGGGATTCATGAGAACTCTTAGGCAAAGAAGAAAATGGCGCTAAGCTCTCTGAGAAAAATAAAAGAACTTATTACCAAGTATTCTTATAGTATCTATGTTTATTATGATTCATAAATTAAAGCCTCTTGGGGGTTTCTCGTATCACTCATAGAGAGCGTCCCACATTTCCAACTCTATAATTGTCTTATCAGTTCTGAGCAGATCGCAGATTGGCCTCTTTTGTCCATTCATTCAGACGAAAAGCCATTCGTATATATTTATTTATGGTATCAGCAGAGGAAGAAAAAATAATGGGAAATTATTGTGATTATTCACAATTTGAGCTTGCTGCTTCTTTGGCAAGAGCGTTGCGAATCGTGTGAATTGCCGTTTTCTACATGAACAGACAGTTGTTGTGAGGCATAAACAATAATTGTAGCGCCGCCGGGATAGTACATAGGCAACGCAGATACTCGTCTTTTATATATATGTAGAGGTATATCTATATAGGTATAGAAAATTAACCCAGTTCGCACGTCTGTGCCGAAACAAACAAAAGTTTCCGAGGCAAACGACGAGGTGCAGGCAACAAATGACAAGAAAACGACGAAAGCAGCGGGCTCACCTTAAAAAAATACGCCAGCGGGGAAAAGGTGACAGGTGAGAGGATGGTGGCAGCACCACCTGCCCCGATAATCATGTCTCGGGCTAATTGCAGGCGGTCTTGGCAAAATGTGCAAATATTATCTCAAGACAGCCACAAATACCAAGTGCTCGTTCGCACTTGGATCTATGCTCATATTCGCATTCAGATTCACATTCAGATTCTCTCATTCCCATTCACTTTCACAGCGTTTTTTTAAGTGGTGGGACGACACCTTCCCTGATAAGCTGAGAACGTAATTATTAGACGACATATGGCGTACACTGGGCGAAAATTAGGAAGGCAGAGTTTGGAAAATATCCCCAGCTGGAAATTCATTCTAAAAAAGCAAGGATTTCCTTGTAATAAAAACCTATAATTAATAGAACTTGTAAACCCGAAAAAATTATATATGAAATGAGTGTTTTAACTAAACAGAATATTATTTTAAAGTCTTTAACTTCGTTTAAAGAAATAAACTAAACTTATATCCTGCTATGAAGGCCCATAAACTCTCTCTTAGCTTTTACTCCAAGTGCCAGCTTATCTTAAATCCCATATATTTTTCTCCTTATTCTGTTTTCAACTCAACGCAATATATTACAATTATTTCCCAACGTGCATTTTCTCATAATATTCATAATTCTCTCAGTTGTTCGACTCTTGTCTTGAATTTGGGTCAAACATGCATACTCATTGGCGTCCCCTGCCATCTCCTTTATCACGTCAGCCCGCCCGCCCCCTGTGTGCCACCTGAGCCCCCTTGTCTCGCCTAGGCTTGGGATACCTGGCGAAAAGAAACTGGAAAATCTAAAATTGTATAACCTGCTCCGGCCGGCAAATGTGGTTTCCTTCAACCCACTGGCCTGTGGGCCAGGTTTTGGACTTGGACTCCGCGGTCAGCCCGTGTATCTCCGTATCTGCGGCCATAAATTTCAGCCACTTTGATCTCGCCACATTGAATGTAAAGTGCTTAATGGGCCCAACGGGTTGACCAAACCGAGCAAACAAAAATAGGAACAAGAAGCAAAAACCGATCCGTACCGAACCGAACGAACCGCACCAAACCGAACTGAACCTTTTGTGTGGCATAAAATTGCATTGTAATTTACAAAAATATTTCCAGTTCTCATTGTATCTCTTCTAGTTTTTGTTTGTTTACTTTTTTTTTTGTTTGTGCTTTTCTGTTTATTTTGTTTTTGTTTGCTGGTCCCCAGAGATTTTAATCGTTGTCGCCAGCGTCGCCTTGTCAACGTTGTTTGGCCCCTCGGCTCCCTGCCCTCGCTAGAAAAAGAGTTCCGAGCGTTTTATGCTGCTTTACATTGGCGTCGCATTTTTTGCCCCGATGTTGCAGTTGCTGCTGCGATGTTGCTGCTGTGTTGCAGTTGCTGTTCCTCCTGCTGCTGCTGCTGCTGCTGCCAACATTGATCACGACTGACCAGATAGCCAGGAGAAGTGGCCAAGTCGAGAGCTACTTGTACGCCGGCTGTTCGCCCATATATATATAAGTATGTGTACCTTCAGCTATATATATGTACGTATTTATACACGGCATTCTTTCTATGGAAACAATTGCATAAAATGTGAATCCTGATAGCGACAGAAAAAAAAGAGCCACAGCCAAGTCAAGTGGGCAGGAACAGTAGGAGATCGCAGATCGGCAACCTGGAGACTGGACTTGGAGGCTGCGAGGATAGGCAAGATGTTTATGATTCCCCACAGATGCTCAGGGGACAATGGGTACTCATAATGGAGGCTTCGAGAATAAATATATAACAAAATAAAAATTCGTGGTCAATGCGGAAAGAAAGAGCGGCTCTAAGAAGCAGGAAACTGCACAGGCAGTTTTATTAGGTTTTTCTTAGGTGGATATTTTATAGGGAGTTTTTGGATACCTTTTTCATATAGTTATAATTTTATATCGAGTTTTTGGCACTTGTAATCTTGAGTGCACGGACTAGACCTAAATTAGCCCATAGATAACACTAAAAAAATAAAATGCCTTGTCACCTTTATAAAGCAAAGACTTTTATTTGACCTTTTCGCTATTTGGTCCTTCGAGCCGGATGGAACAACTCGTTTGGCCTGATAGCAACTCTGCAGTTTTCCCTCACTAGGGCTGAGGAAGGAAACCTTAAAGTTCTGCAAAATGGTAATGCTTGCAGTTTAAGGTTCCTAACTTTTGTTTCTCCCCATGTTGTAGGGAACATCGGTTTGTCCTTTTGGCTTAAACATCCCTTCTAAGCTGCAATTAATTAAATTAATAAAAAACATAAAACAAGCTGCAGCTACCTTGCACTTGAATGGACGAGTGTCCACTCTCAGTGCCTCCCCAAAGTTCAGTCAAATATTCACACCTCAGCAGACAATCCTCCTACGGCACCTAACCCTGTTCGACTATAAAATAATTTACCAACTGCCGCCCCCCAAAAGGGGCAAAAACAAAGGCGGTAGCTTATGAGAACCAGCAACCAGTAATCCCAGGTCAGGCGAAAGGTTAAAATGACAAGATTGACAAGTTTGGGGGGCGGATGGAGACCCTTTGTTAGAAAAAACCGAAATGGAACTTTGGCAACTGTCTTATAATTGCCGCATTGCATGTCCGTAGTTTCAACTTTGATATTAGCGAGTTCAGGCCACGGGGAGTAGTTTCTTTCTTGTTTTTGGTGAGAATTGGCGGATTGGGAACACAGGCGCACCCTCAACAAATACAGTCTCATTTACTTCGGCTGGATATGCAAAGTGGAGGCAAAAAAATACAAATAAATTGCCAAGAAGGTGGTTCCCCTTTGGCATATTACACTCGCGGTCTCTCTAGCCGTCCACAATGCACATTCCGAATCGAAAGAAGGGGTATCTCTCCCTTTTTGTTCCCAGTTCTGGTCCCTTTGCTAATTGCATGGGAAAATTCACACAATGCGACTAGGTGTGAGGGTAATGATGATGGTTCCTGCTTAGAAGTCGCCTGATATCCACCCATATGCTCTGTAATTATGCTTCTAATGAAGGGGTATGCTGATTAGTAGGTGGAGTACTTATTTTTGAAGCTTAATGAGGTGGATTTGTAATTATTTTATAAGGAGAGATACTTGTACTTGTATAATTGCATCAGAAAAAGCCGTCCTCCTACAGTTTATTTTAGACTTTTAAATAATTTTTATGACATTTCATAAAAGTTTAAACTGAATGGATATAAAATTCAAATTATAACTTTAAAGTTCAACGACTGGAATTATCATTTTTAAAGGGAAATATTTAGCTGCTTTAAAGAGTAACGTTTATAATGATACTAAACAAATTAGTTAGCTTTGGATTTTTGCAGCTGTTTAAAAGTTTTGACTTCTGTTATTTAATTTTTAAATGTAGAATTTTTTTTTAGTACTTCAATTTTTATTAATTACAAATTAACTTGATCTCAATGACCTCAATCCTCTGGTATTAGCCAACAGTTTGTAACTAGTCAAAGTTGCTGCCAACAAACTTGCTGCTGAAAAAATGAATTGTTATACATAAAGCTTACTTACTTGATGTCTATCATAGAGGTTCGTTGGATATATCGTAAATTAAATCTATAAGCTGTAGTAAATCTTGTTCTTGAAAGCTAAATACGTTACTATTAAAAGATACTTAAATAAATTGGTTACAGCTTACTCTCTGAATCTAGTCTCTTAAATCAAATCTCTAAATTATAGTACCTCCACTTTAATCTATTCTCTAAGTTAAATTCTTACTGTCCACTATATAGTGTATTTCCATCTCCCACTTGGCCACACTTGACTTCCACCTCTTCCATAATTTTCCCATTAATTATGTCTCTCAACCTTCAACGCCTGCAACTGAGGCAGCAGCGATTGCAAGTTGCCACTGCAGCCAAGCGTTGCAGCTGCAATTCTTCGGCAAATGATGTAAGGGCCCCGGCAAAAACGCTGGAAGCATTTAACTGACATTTGTTGTCAACCTCTTCAGTCTGCAGTCTTCGGCGGTTAAAAGCCCCCGGTGGAAATGCCACTCGGCACCACTGCACAGCTGTCACAATGTTTTATCATTTAATTTCCAGCATAAAAACAAATCCATGTGAACCGGAGGCGCTGAGGCAGTGAGATATATAGAAACCATATAGAGTGCGGGGGCGCGACTTTCAACCCACGTGGGGATTTGCACTTCGATTTCGATCAAGCTGAAGATGGAGACGGGTCCCAGAGTTCGGGTTCAGTGGCTGAGGCTAAAAATAAAACAACCGGCCGGCAGCTGGCTGCGAATTATTATTTAACTTGTTGGCTGCTTCTTCGGCTTTGATGTTTTAACACCTTGTCGCTGCTTTTTCGGCAAGTGTTTTTTCGCCAACGCCAAAGTGAAAGTGAAACAGCAGCTGACACTGCACTTGGGTGTTTGAAGTTGTCGCTGCCTGTTGTCTCTGTTGTTTCTCTTGTTGCACCTGAACTCTACAACTTCCCAGATCTCAGATACATACGTGCATTTGTAGCTGCTTTTCTACGAAGCTCCCCCCGTCAACTTCAAACTCCAATTAGAGTGTCAGTTTAATGAACTGAACCTGAACGGACGGCTTGGTTGTCACGGGCGAGGTCCCCCTTTAGCCCAGGTCCTCCTCCATTACCTCAGGGGGCTAACTGCAAATTTTCTTTATGACTTAACCTTAACCTCCGCCTCCCTTACTTCAATCGCATTTTGCTGTAGGCATTCCCTGTCACTTTTTATATCTCGCATAATTATTATATTTGTATTTATTCGTATTATTGCAGATAATCAGCGAACTGGCGGAAATCGTCTACACCGCATTGGATTACAATCTGCCAGAGGACGAAGAGTGCCAAATGTCACAGGAGCTGGAGAATCTATTCAACTTCATGACGGCAGATGGTAGGTATAGGAAGTTGGTTAGAAAATTAATAAAATATTAATGAAAAGTCTTCTTTAAGTTTTATCAAAACTTTCAGCTCTCATAAAAAAACCCTTTTTAATTGATTTTCATTACGTGGTGTAATTATTCATATTTGTTTCACAAAAGTTACAAAGATGATCTAATCTAAGAACAAACACTGACTCACTTAAGCCGGGGACTTATTACAAATAAGAGTTCCCCCAATCAGGGCTTAGCTCACCCTTCTATCACGGGGGACAGAGTTCCTCAAACGAAACCCCATTTTATCAGCCGACCGCAAGCGAAAACAAGATGAAGGTTAAACTTCCAGAGCCTGACATGATTCACGTAGACTTTTGATAAATTATAATACAATAAATATAGAGAGCCATGAACAGATACCGGGGGATCACGGAATTTCGCTTTTATTCTGCACAAAACTCGATTAAGCAACCATTGGATTCGATTCATTGCAGAGACCGACGATGATTGCATTGACGAGGGCATCGACGAGGGCGACAAGCGCTGGGACGACGATTCCGAGGAGGAGCGCAACGACACCAAAGAACTAGAGCACATTATCGAGGTAGGTCTCCAGTTCGCACCGATCGGGGTCTGCATCTGACATTTGCAATCGAGTCGTGTCATGATGTGCCAAAACAACACCAGAAAAACCAAAACAAACCAATGCAAATTCGAACTTCGATCGACAGAGTGACTCAGAGTCGTTTATTTATTTTTCGAGGGGGTGCGCCGAGATCTGACCTTTTGACCAGGCTCCAAGGCGCTCCATTTGCCAAGCACATCTGACATATATAAATAAATAAGTACACAAGGCGATAATATGGCTTAAAATGAAATTTAAAATTATATTTTAAATTTAAGCTAATTGAAAATCTAATTCTAAAGATAGGGAATATATATTTAAGTCTCCGAAATGTATATTTATTTGTAAGAAAGATTATTACGAGTGCTTTTGGTACATAAAAGTTAATATGATGCCTTAATTCCGACACAGGAAAAGATTATTTAGAGCTTAATACATCCCCTGATATAATTGAAAACGTAATACCATTGTTTTCTGTGCACTTGCCTCTTATATACCCATATATATCGATATTCATCGGTGGGAAAAACTTGTTTGGCGCACGTTACAGTTAACCAAAGCGGGCTGAAATAAAAGTATCTGGCAGATACCTCGCACTCGCACCGCACTCGTATCTGTATCGCGACTAACCGCAAACAAGCTCCAGTCCGGGTTCTATTTAGATTGCGATGCCCGCTCGGTCGGTGGACTGGAAAACAATTTCGATTCGATTGCGGCTCGATTGCACTGGCACTGGCCGCCGCGATGGTATTAAATAACCGAAATAACCATAAAACCAAACGCTTTCGTAATCGTAGGAAATCAGCAGCAGATCTGTAAATCAGAAATCTGAATCCGCCTGCCACCACCGCTGCACTTGATTTCACAGTCAACTGCGCGCCAGGAATTTTCCGCATTTTCCCCGATAGCTAGTCTCGAACGGCTCCCATTGGATCACCTTGAAAATCGGCGGATCTTAGAGGATCCCGAGCCCGATCCCGATTTGGCATTGGGGCGTGTGATATACCTCACACCGTTGCTGATTGAGCCAGCACAGTCTTTGGTTTCCGCGAGGGGAGGCCAGGAGGAGGCACCGCCTCTAATGAGCCACTTTATAGAATTGACACATTGCTGTCAGGCAACAGTGAGCGCAGGCCCCTGATTTTTTCCACTTGCCTGATTTTTCTAGCACGCCAACGAAAAGTGGAAAAGTATCTGCAGCTAATATGGATAAATTTGCATTTTTTTTCCAGCAGCGTCTATGTCTGTTTGAGCGGCTAACTATGGTAGCCAGGCTGGCAGTCTACGGTTAGATAAGATTTCGTTTTGGCGGAATAAATTGAGTTGGTCTATATATTCGAGATATGATATTTACGATAATCATAAGAAGTGAAAGGAAATTGCCAGCGGCCAGAAACGTAAATAGCTCTTTCGGCTGCAAAGAATTTTTGTAGCCGCAAAATGATTGTAATCTTTTGCAAGTATTCCCAGAATTTCTCAAGGCAAAATGTACATCAAAATAGAGTTAAGACCGCAGAAAAGGGTACGAAAACATTTGTTTGAGGTTTTCGCAGGAAAAACGTAATAGATACTGGTATTTTATAGCATAAACATGTAGCTGTGGTCATAATATATGTGATAACAAGGTAGCTTTTTATATTTTTAAGTACTTTCTTTAATAACTAAGGTGTTTTAGTTCAGAATTTTGCATTGGTTATCTTTCAAACTCAAGTTTATGCCAAAGAAATCGATTTAGATTTCAAATAAATTCTATGCAATGTAGAAACTAAACAAAACACATATTTCTTGGCATATTTTTTTGTTTACTTAAAATCCTTATCGATTTTTATGGCACCCCTGTTACTCTACTTAATTTTCATATTTTAATTCCCTTGCAGACCTGCAGAAATCACATAAAAGCCACCCTGCCAGAGAATCACTACAGAGCCGTCTGCAGAGCCCTCGTGACGGAGACCATAGAGCTCCGTGTGTTTCTGCAGCAGGTCCTGAACAACGGTAAGTGATCGATCGACAGTTAGCCGATGAGTGAGTGGTAGTTAATTAATTAATAACATTGTCTCGTGCAGCAGGTGCCGAGAAGCTGATCAAGGCCTCGGAATCGTCGGCCACCACGCAACAAGAACTGGCGAAGCTGGGCTTCAACGACTGGGTAAGATTCTTCAACGCCCTCCCCTCCGATTCTCCCGATCTGCCCATCACCCAGACATGTGGTTATATAATGTGTGTGCTCCACTAATGGCCCATGGAGTGGCCACAAACAGTGGCTAGCGACTCACGATTTGTTTGGCGCACGTCTTGGAGCGGCGCTTTTTGACCAAAAGCCATCATCATCATCATAATCATTATCGCACAGATCACGAGCATATTTCTGGTGGGCTTTTCCGCCTCGGACACTGGAAGGTGGAGAGTTGGAGTATATAAAAAGTGAACTATTTCATGCATTGCCAAATGAAATTCACTTTTAATTTCAATAATTGGCCCGCGGTGGTCGCCTCCATTTCGGCCATCATCCTAATGAGTTCAACGCTATTTTAATGGGCGCATATATCACCAATATATATTTGTGGGTTTTCGCTGTGACCTTTGGCGAATATGTCGAGGCCGTTCGCAGGAGTTTGCCATCAGCACATCGTCATCCAACCTCCGAAACTCATTGAGACACACACGCAAATTGGCCAGACACGCAAGCCGAAACTTTGCTCTTGTTTTTGTTTCTGCTTTTCAATCATTATACCCTTGCAGAGGGTATTATAATTTTGCCATGATATTTGCAACGCAGTGAAGGAGGCATCTCCGACCCCATAAAGTATATATATTCTTGATCAGCATCACCAGCCGAGTCGATCTAGCCATGTCCGTCTGTCTGTCTGTCCGTCTGTCTGTCCGTCTGTCTGTCCGTCTGTCTGTCCGTCTGTCGGTTTCTACGCGAACTAGTCTCTCAGTTTTTGAGCTATCGGGCTGAAATTTTCAGCATAGTCTTATTTCTTTAGCACGCAGTATATATGTCGGAACGGCCGAAATCGGACTACTATATCCTATAGCTGCCATAGGAATGATGGCGAAATTAATGTAAAAAAAATTTTAACTTCTCTGTTTTTCAACGAATTTCTATAAATTTCGAGATTTAATTGTC
>VNJW01009508.1:0-60148 GCA_008042615.1 Drosophila auraria
GTTTCTACGCGAACTAGTCTCTCAGTTTTTGAGCTATCGGGCTGAAATTTTCAGCATAGTATTATTTCTTTAGCACGCAGTATATATGTCGGAACGGCCGAAATCGGACCACTATATCCTATAGCTGCCATAGGAATGATGGGGAAATTAATGTACAAAAATTTTTAATTTCTCTGTTGTTCAACGAATTTCTATAAATTTCGAGATATAGTCGTTTTTTATAGTTCTAGAATTACGGTTTTAATTTCATTAAGATCGGACAACTATATCATATAGCTGCCATAGAAGGGATCGGTCGATTTATATGAAAATGTAAAATTCTACATGTAAAATGTAAAATTTACAAAATTTACATAATTTGACATTTTTTTTTACATAACCAAAATGGATCGATTTTCAATGATCCAATTGCCGACTGCAAGGGTATAAAAACTTCGGTTTACCGAAGTAAGCTTTCTTTCTCGTTTTCTATTCCTTGTCCCTTTTTTTTCATTTCAATCGCTCGGTTTTGTTAATTAATTGCGCTTAGTTGCCGCAAATGGCAGTTGGCGAGTGGTTCTCGGAGCCCGGTCCTCAGTGCTCGGTGGGGGCGTGGACGGTAGTTAGTGGCCGGCATCCGGAATCCTGGATCCAGCAACCAGCTTAGAGTCATTAGCGCGGCGAGCAATTAGCAGGAAAGTTGGCAGCCAAATGCAATTCCGCAAATATCTTCACCAAAAAGAAAATGCAAGAATTTCGTTCGCTCTCAATTAAGGCTTTCTTATAAATTTTATCTCTATCCTAAGCGTTGAATAAGCTATTTTATTATCAGTATTATATTTAAATCTGTTCTATTCTGTTAACAATTGTCAGTAACTTATCCCACTAAGCTTCTCTGCTGCCTTTGTTCTTAGGCAAATGTTTCTAAGGTAACTGCCTCAACTTTATTTAATTCAAGACACAATGCCTGGGTTTTATCGCAACTGGCAATCCCTTCTCCTTCGATTTATCAAGTAATCTCTATAAATAAATGAAATCTTTAACAAAAGCTCAATTATTTTCTAAGCACTTATCAATTATTCGCCCGCATAATCAGTTCTCAGTGTTTTGCAAATTCCAAAATCAAAGGCAACAATTGCAGTCGTCAGCACACTCGCACACTCACCCTGCGGATATATAGGGACCATCGTGGCGTATGCGCAATGTGATTGCGAGTCCGAATTGGTCGCTTTAGGAGGGCGAGAGAGATAGCTACAATTTGTCTGCAACTTATTGACATTTTTCCTCCGCGAGGGTTGACAATTTACATTTGAAGGAATTTATTAGATTAAATTCTCGCGCATATATTACATAATGATATTAAAATGTTCTTTGACAGGACCTTACGGGAATTCGTCAAGTATTTAAGGGTGTTAAGGTTTTTATTCTAATTTAATGAACTCGATTCTATATTTAACATTTTGTAACACATTATTGCCTATTTTATTTGCTTAAGTCCGAAGTGCTCAAGCCTATGCCCATTATTCTTCTTCTTTATGGTTGATTCATTCGCATTTCTTGATGCATTTCGCATAAATTGAGTGATGAATTGACAAGTGTCTTTCTTTCAGTGTACATCTGTGCAAAGTGTGCAAATGTTTTCTTTTATTTGTGTTGGTATATGTATGCACTGCCATAAGGCAGATTTGAGCAGCCCTGGTTTCAATATTCAGCAAAATAACTCATCATATTATAAAAATGTTACTAAGCAGAAGATAAAATTATTTATTGTCGTTGATTTCAATTAACGATTTAGTTTAAAGGGCCTAGATTTTTTAATCAGCATTTATTTCCTTTAAATGGTTTATCTGTCACTTAAAATCTTGTTGCTTGAGCTAAAAATCTAATCTATACAAATACATTTTTTATTTTTTTATATTTATTAAAAATTTTTAATACTTATTATTTCTTCTATTTATTACCTTTATTATTATTTTATTATATTATATATATTATTATTTTATATTTTAACCCAGCCTATTTCTGGCAACCTTTTGAAGCAACCCTCTTTGCTGAGCGAAAATTTCGAGCCACGAGAACTGGCTGCTTCTTGTAACTGTTTTATCTGTTTTGCATGTAGGCAGAGTGCCACGCCCCCTTTGCACTGGTGTGCTTCTCATTAACCTGTGTGCACGTGTGTGAGTGTGAGCATTGTGTGTGTGCCTGCCATTAAGTCCTTTTGTTTTTCAATCTGACAATCGCCAGCTTTCCTCCTGCCAGCCAGCCTGCCTGCCTGCCAGCCTCTGCCTGCAGCCAGTGTCTTCCATTGTGCCAGATATATATTGTAGATATAGTCATTGTGCTATTTTCCGCTTGATTACGGCCAAAGGATTTTTGGCACACACACGTACTCACACCTCACTCCCCTTCCCCGTTTGCGGCATTGTTCATTGGCATTTGACCGCGTGTTTGGCACTCGCATATCCACAATGCCAGTGGAAACGTAAGCGTAATCCCACCCGAAGGCTCCACCTCTCCTGCACCTTGGCAACCATTAAGTGGATACGCTTATTATCCATTGTTTGGCGCTGATATGTGCCCAGGAGGAGAAGAGTGCCCCTCTGCATCCTTCCAGCCCGTACAGCCTGACCCCGCCTGCCCACCGAAGTCCTGTGTAATTTTATTCATAAACTCAACTAAAACACATTGCCGGCTTGGGCTTAGCCAGGGCTTCGGTGCGGTGTTTTCCTAATAGTGGTGGTGATGCTGCACTGAGAGAATTATTAGGATTAAATAAAGGATTGAGTTATCTAAATTTAGATTTATTTCTCATATTTAAAACAAATTTCGTTTGTGTTTAAAATTTTACATTAACAAAATAAATAAGAGCTGAAATATTGCTCAAGGTTTGGTTAGTTTTTGATTTTCTTCTTAAAGAACCGAGAAAAAAAGTATATTTTTTACAGAATATAAATAGTTTTTGAAATACGAAAAACTTAAAATTCCTGAAATAAACTAGAAATTAGAAAATCTACTTAAAGTGGCTTAAAATGTAATTTTAAATGTATTTTATGGAACTGTGGGACAACAGCAGCTCTTTTTTGTTGACCGAAACGTGTAACAAAGTGGCAGATTATATTTCTCATAGAATTAATTATTATATTAACTTATAAATGCTAAATCCTTATAGTTTATTAACCTTATAGTTTATTATTTTACTCTCAGTGCAACGGGGGGCATGGGAGGCTGTTTTGTTTTCCGGCGATTACTTGCTGCTGGCAGTTGGCAAGGCACCAAAAAACACGCAGCAGGCGGCTGGCTGGTTTGGCTTTTGTGTCAATGAATACAATAACCAAATTAAATAGCCGAAACGAATAACCAAGGTGATGCAGCAGCAGGCAGGTCCCCAGGTCCATAAATAACGCAAATCTCCAGCCTGCGGGCGGATGGGGGAACATAGCCTTCGAAGGGGTTAAAACCCGAGTCTGAAGCTAATTGCAGCTCACCAGCTAATAGATACTTATCTGCGGGATCATAACAATAATAAAATGATAATAATGCCTGGGAAAAATCCAGCCATCTATGTATTTTGATAGGCAACTTGTTTATTTGCGTTTATTCCAGCATAAATTCGAATGTAAACGCTGCGGGGACATTTCCACACACATGTTCGGCGTCCTTGTTCGAAATGGCAAACAAATAATAATGATATCGAGAATCAGGGGACTCAAGTGCCCGGCAAGGACCTTCCCACACACAATTGGATAGACCCAAGATCCGTGTCCCTTAGATACATTTTCCTAACCTTTTTTTCACTCGAGTGAGCCGCCTGCGAAAAGAAAACGCACTCGAGTTCATCGTCGTTCCTCGACTCCATGTTAGTTTTCCCCTCCCCCGCTCCTATTTTCATTTGCTTGTTTACCTTGCTGATTTTTCCTTCTTCTTTTCCCGTGGTGATTTCTCGCAAATTGCGAGCAATTTAACTGCAATTAAATTGCAATTTTACCACACACAGAGGACTATGCAGGAGGCGGTGCAAATGCCTCACAAAGGCGTCGTTTCTCTCGATTTTTTTCACTCCTGAAGAGGCCGGCATCCATTGTGTGTTGCCTTCAAAAAAGAGAGAAAAAAAGAATGAGGAAAATAACACTGAAAACCTTTGCATTTGCAGATTTTACAATTATTTTCGCACTAAAAAGCGAGAGGCGCCGCCCCTTGACTTTCTTTCTTTGTGCGCGGCGCATAAACAAAATGGCCGCCTTCTTATCTGGCCCATTGTACCAGGTACTTCCCCCTCCAGCTCCCAACTTGGCCCGGACCAACTTTCCATCTCTGTGCAGCGGCGCGTGCTTTATAAATTGTATTTAAAAGATATAGCAAAGCGCAAACACAATTCCTTTGAAACGGAATGCCACAAATAATTGCTGGCCTTGCTCCGCTCCTGCTCCTGCGCGGCGCTGCGGGCTTTGTCCCGATCTTGGTGGCCATAAAAAGGATCCCAAGGGGACTCCGGGGATATTGAGGGTACTGCGGCGGCAGCTGCCACTTGAGGTAGGTGCTCTAATCGCGGTTTACTTTGGAATATGCCAAGTATCCTCCTTAAAACATAAAGCTTTTGGGTTATTGTCTGTAAAGCCTCAACTGAAAAGGTTTCAAGTTTTCTTTAAGGTTTCTGTCAATTTAATTTGAGAAAAGAAAAACGAAACTTCAGAGTTAATACTCACAGGAATCGAAGGATTCTTAATCAATGGATTAATCCTTTTTAAATACTGAATAATCGCAGCATCTACGTGCCCAAAATATCTAATTTTTGGCTAGAACATAGTAATTATGCATAAGAGCTGAATATAAATATTAATTACAGGTCGCAGGGCATCTTACAAAAGTTATCCTTGCTCAGCTGCTATGCTGCTGTGGCCATGTGTTGAATATTTAATTTAATTTAATTAAATTCGCTCTGAAAATAACTTTGCAAGGCGGCAACAACAACAAGTGCTGGCGCGTAATGAGATAAATTTGCATAAAAATGTCTTGACTTGTCTCCTTTCCCAGCTTGCCTGCATATATCCTTGTAGCCGAAAGGAATCGTGATGCCGTGCCCGGGGAAGGTGACAAGAGAGGCGCGGCGCTAATCCTTTACAGATGAAAATGCTGGCATATGCCGATGCCAATGCCAGAGAATCAGATGTTAAATTAAATTTTAAATAACTCTCCAGCAGCGGCGCTCGAAGAGGATAACAACGTTTTCAAATGTTTAAAATATTTCGCTACTTATTGAGGCAGAGAGAGAGAGAGAGATGCGTAAAAAAGGAAACAAGCGGGGAGCACGTGCCGCACATAAAGGCCGGCGAATGTCCCTTTGTCCTCGCTGGATGCTGCCGCTGCCTCTAATCCTGATTCCGTCGGCTTAATGTCACCAAAACATATTTCACTTTCACGCAAATCGAAAACAAATTCAACCCGCCGCTAGATACAAAAAATTGTTTGTCTGTTGTATACATATTATCCTTTTCCGCCGCCTCCTCCGCCTCCTCGTTATCCTGTTATCCTGGACTCAAGTGTGCGTCAAGTCATTGTGCTGCGTCCTGTCCGGCGGTCAGTTTCGGCTCGTTATTTCGCCAGGCCGCAATTTATCTGAAGGGCCATGTAGCCATATAGCCAGCCGATGCATGAATTATGCGTTTTGGCTGTTTTTGATCATTTTTTTTTTCTTCTCTCGACATACCATATTTTTAACCCAAAAAAAGAAGAATTATCTGTCAGAACTGTGAAACTTTGTGTGGGTACAGTGAGGCAAAACTAAGTTAAAGTCCAAATATAATAAGAGCATTTTGCAGAATAAAACCCTAACAAAAATAAAATCTAATACATTTAATTCCTTTCTCTACTCAAAATATCTCAAAACAATTAATTCTTTCGATGTTTTCATCTCCACTCGCTAGCCCTTAATTCCTATTAGCAAATATATTTACAAACAATAAAGAAACCCTGAAGGACCTTTTGTAAACCGAAAAAATGACAACCACTGTGCCCGGGCGAGTGTCCTGGCGCTTGGTCGCACCCCTTTTACCCTAATAAACTTAACAATAACGGCTTTTGATCACCCCAAACCCCCGGCGATTGTCATAAATAATTCTAATAATAAATTAAATGCATCCGCAACTCCAGAGACCGGGTCAGTGATGAGTGAGTAAGTTCCATGGGCGATTCGCACCCCCATTTGTCTTGCCAGGATCAGGACAGACAGTTATCCTTGGCCATCGGGCACGAGCACACACACAATGCGACGACTGCAGCCACCGCAAAACCCATCTCCTTGGTCCTTAAACCTTTTCAAAACTCGCCAGCATTTAATTTGTGTTTCTTGGAAGGAAAGGAAAGCCAGTTGAGCGTGGCCGGAAAATTGAATTAAATGGTTAGAGATACATTCTTGATTTTTAATTACCGATTTCCAGGCAGATCCCGGCACCAGGTGCCAGGTACCAGGTAACTGGCAACCCGGGAAATGGAACTGGAATGGCTCACTCAATCAAATGTGTGTAATGAACTTATTTACACACTTTCCGTGACGAAATTTGATGGGCGCTTGCGGTTGAGCTGCGTTCGGCAAATGAAATTCGGGAATGTCACCCACAGACGATGCCGAGCATCCAGGCATCCCAGCAGCCAAGCATCCACCCCCCGGGAATACCCAGTGCCAGTAGGACACCAACCCCCAATCATATCTGACTTTGCCTTTTGACACGCAAAGCAACACTGTTCCAAAAAATATAAATGTTTCAAAATGTTGAAAAGCTTTTTAACTTATACTCAATGGAAATCAAGACATATCGATAAAAGGTCGCCAACCAACAGAAAACTCCATTTAATTATCGATATTAATCTGATATTTAGATAAAGTTCAGAACAAATTTAAATGAGTTTTACCTGCCTTTTAGATTATTTGAATTATTCCGGTTTATATAGAGGACTATATTTATCAGATTACTAAGAATAAATTCTTTTACGACGAAAATCAACATAATTATATCCTAGAAAATACTGTGACTGAAATTTATATTTATTACTCATTTTTTAAAATCTTATTTTATTAGAATTCATTGTTTCGGGTCGTTTTTTCTCTTTTGGGCTTAAGTTAATAACCTTTTTTCTCTCTGTAACGACCCCAGAATCGTGTGGAATCCACCTCTTTCCCGGCCTAAATATTACAAAGTGTTTTTGCGCCCGCGGCACTGCGAACCACAAAAGGGGGCGTTCTATTTGGCTGGATAAATGGGGAAGCCGCCGGGGAACGGGGCGACGTTTATTGGCAATAATTATGGCAGGCAGCAGATCAAACACCCAAACATCCACAAGGGCGACCCCAATCCCGGGCCAGCTCCATTCCTCCATTCCGCCTTCGAGGCCAGCAGACAATGTCAAAGTGTGATTTTTCGCTTGAAATACTTTGGCGCAAATGCCGGCGACGGCCGCCCTTGTCTCCCCAACAGAATGTCGAGTTCGAGTTCTGAAAAATATGTTTTACTGGCATTTTGAATTATGCTCGAGTGCTATTGTATTATTGCCTTATATATGGACGAATGAGGAGGCTATTGTGGGTGGATGGTGGAGGCGTAGCATTGGATATTGAAATTTATCTTATATTTATTGAATGTAGATTGTGACAGTGATGAAATGTGCGGGGAGAGAAAAGGGAAGAGGGTCACCCCCTTCCTTTTAGTAATTTAGCAAAAAAAGTGGGATTTTATTTAGTACCTGAGGAGAGTCAAATATTAATAAAAATGTATAAGTAAAGATTAATCATCACCAGGAATTATTCCTCTTTAAAGTTACCTTCCTTTTCCTGCATAATTACTGTGACTTAAATGAAATCGCAGAAGTACAAATTGTGTAACGTATTTAAAATAAATACCTTTTTCTTCACAATTCCGAAAAAACCTCATTTGGCTACATAAAACGTCTTTCCATCTGCTTGCATTTCAAGTCACATCTGAAGTGGCGACTCTCGACCAGAAACGATTTTAATGTATATTATATTCACCATTTAAGGATTAAATTTCCTGGAAGCGAGTGTGTGCTTCCCGGAGCTTGCACAGTTTCTCCGGGGCTGCACCCGCTCTTCCTTACACTGGAAGGAAAATCACAATAATTATAAGATTATCTTTTGACTATAATTAATAATTAATTCCTGAAAATTGTATATTTCTCGGAGTTGCTTTGGGACGTCGAAGTTTTGATTCGTATCTGTGTAATCCTGCTGGGTTAATATTTATAATAAGGACTTAATTTGGTTTAAAGCTTGTTTCCTTTTATTTGATTTTATACATTTTTCGCTCAGTGCGCCTTAACTTCGAGATCGTCGGCGGCCATTATGCGAGGGCTGTCGCTGCTGGCTGCGCCTGCGTTTCGAGCAGCTTTGAGGCCGAGCACAATATGGAGGGCCGGCGCACAATAATCACTCGAGTATATATAAATGCAAAGTAAACTTGTGTTTTTGTACATGTGTATACTTTACACATAACTTGGTTTTGTTGGCATTATGTGCGCATTTCAATAATAATCGGGGGACTCGCAATGAACACGCGAGTGGCCACAAAGGACGCGAGTACATAGTTTGCCCATTGTGAGGATGTGTGTGCTCCTTTGTTCGCCTCCTTTGTGCAATGTGTTAAAAAGTTGTAAGCATTCTTATTTGCCCGATGTGCCCCGATAGCGATATCCCGAAACCGATGCCAATTGCAATTGAGGCTCGCGCAGGCGCGACGGCATCTTGAATTTCTTCGATTCCCCTTCCACATCCTGCACCCAAGTTGGATTTCCAGGGATTGGATTTTTATGAAATTGTAATTCAATTAAATGCCCAAGTAGGAAGTTCTGCTCCTCCTTTGTTCGGATAATTGTGGTTGTAATTGATATTTGCTCGGCCGGCAATTCAATTAAGTGCTTCGACAAAAGATTAATTGTGCGTGTGGGCGAGGCCGTCGTGACTGGAATTGTTCCAGCGAAGAATGTGTGTCCCGATCAGTGCTGCCGTTGAAATTCAATATTGATTTAAGTTTGTAGTTCATATAAAAGGAAAAATATAAATTTTAATTTAAGCTATCTTGATGATTAATGCTTTAAATGCAATACGATAGTAAATACGGGAGTTATTAGACAACAAAGTCTCTGTCTGGTTTTCAGTTTTTCTTCTGTCTCTTATCTATTATCTATTTTTTATTTATTTTTAGCTAATACCCAATAAAAAGCAAGACACATCTATCCAGGAAAAAAGGTAAATAATGCCAGCTCTGGTCCAGATCTCAACCAGCTGCAACAGAATGACAAGGCGCCCATTCTGGAGCGGCTCACATACACATCGCTCATACGCAGTGGATGCCAGCACGAGCCTTGGGTTATAAATTGTACTATGTCACACGCATGACGTCAAATCGAAATGCCTTGTAATGCGAACAAGTTAATGCGGCACATGGCGAATTATGTTTCGACATCGAAAATGGAGAATCGAGAACGAAGAGCTGAGAACTGAGAACTGGGAACCGAGCAGCGGGTAAGCGATAAAAGACAAAATAACTTTGTTAACGAGGCTCTTAAGCACATGCACACGCCCCCTTTCCACACAAGTCGCCCCCCTAAGACAATCGCACAACAAATGGTTGTCACTCGGCGGTTACCCCTTCTCCGCTGATCCCTTTTTTACTCATCACACACACTCGCTGACAAGGACGTGAAAATGCCAGTGGAAAAATGCCAAACGACTTTTGCACAGGGAGAGAAAAATTATTCAAAGAATATTTCAAGCTTGAAAGGATTATCGTGTATAAGCGATTATTTCCTATACTATATTATATAACTTATTGTTGATATATTTACTATTATAAATGAATGCTACATAAATGGGTTGCTTAAAGATCTTTTTTATTATCTGTATTATTTAGATAATATATATTGCAATTCAAGTAATATGTATCGAAAATATCTGATGCGTACCTATTATTTCAAATAATATTTTCCTTACTGTGCAGAAATGGCACTTTTCTCGGCGGGATGTGACATAAAAGCTATCAGGAATGGGTGGCACATTATCCTTTCGAGAAATGCTAATGTTATAGCAGCCAGAGCAGCCACCAACCAAATAACCGAAAAAAGATAAATATGCAAATGTGTTTTTTTCTTGGCTTGCCAAGGCGCTTGCTCCTTTTTTTTCTCCATTTATCCATTTGGCATAGTTGCTGTCGCTATATGAAGAGCCGTTAATGTGCTGCTTGATATCCTTTTTTATTTCTTAATATTTGGAAAAGACTTTCTAAGTGTTCTCGGAGTTGCAGATGATGTTTGGCATTAACAAAAAAGTATATCCACTTTTCGGATTCAGAAATTACTTACTTTTAAAACCTGAATTTAGCCATTTATTTCAATGCTCGTTTTAAATGACTAAACATTTTATAAATTAATTAGTTTAGGGAATTAAAATGTCTTTGTTATATAAATTTCCCATTTGGAGTGCATTGAATTTCAATATAAAATATTTTCGCCTATCTTCTTGGACTTTTTTTCCCCTTATTTCTTTTTGGTTTTCGCTACAGCAATTTATACACTTAACTTAATTTGAATAAAAATCTGCGTAAATTGCAGACATACGCCCATTTCCAGGACAATGATCCAGGGGCAAGAGTTAGAGTTCCAGAGACAAAGGAAAAGATGCAGGAGGGCCAGCGGGAACTGCATCCTTTGTGCCCTGACTAATTCGGTTACGCTTCGGGAATCGGGAATCGAGACTCGATAAAGCGATAACCATTTGCAGAAGGCATTCGGTTAACTGCGCGTGTCATTACAAATTATTAACAATTCCAAGTGGAGGCCAGAGACCGAGGCCGAGCCCGAGCCCGAGACTGAGTCCGGGCCATCGGCGAGAAATGCCAAACAAAAGTCGGAAGTTGTCGAAGAATTTGCCATCGGGGTGTTTTGGGTGACGAGCGAACAAGGAGTTAGCATGATTTAAATGCCATTTTAATTGAGTTTCAGCCGGAGCCCAGGGCTATACATATATATGTACATATATATGGATGAACCCCCCGTTGGTGTGCAATGCCAACAAGCGCTTTTCGACCGCATTCAAATGAAATTTGCCACCAGCTGCGAGAGCTGAAACTCGGGAGCAGATCGGAGCTTGTGCGTCCTCCTCCTCCTCCGATTGGGTAACATGTCGCACGCCGCTCACAGGACGAAGTAACAATGCCAACTATGTACTATGTTTGCGGTTATAATAGGGCACAAAACTCTAGTGGACTTTTCTATAAATAATAAATTAATACAATTTATTTATCTTTAAATAATATTTTAAGAACTCAAACAGTGCTGTCAGGATCAAGTTTCTTAAACTTGGCACTTAAATTTATTATTTTAGATATATTTGATATATTTTGTTGGTTGCATTTTGAAGTTAACAGTTAATGAACATTACTTAGTAAAGAAATAATATTTATAATGCATAAAATGGCCATTATTTTGACCAAAGCTTTGGATATACCCCCTTTTGGGGTTGTGGGCCGTAATGTGGTCAGGTCTCCACGAGCGAGGCATACAAGACTCACAACTGCCATTCAAGCGCCATTGCTGTGCTCGCAATTATGAAACTATCCCGAAAGTCCTGAGAGCATTTCCGGCTGCCATTGTGTGTGTGTGCGAGTGTGCGTCGTATCTCTGAAACTTTTCCCATTGGCTGATGTCCTGATGTCCTCCTGCCATTGTGCTTGGCGGCGAATGCAAACGCGAACGCGAACGCGAACGGGAACTCGATCTCGAAATCAATATCAGTTGTATCCTTCAGCAGCAACAAAAGAAGCTGAAGCCGCGCTGATTGACAGAAACAATTCAAATAAAGGAATGGAGTATATGTATGTATATGCATATATGTGCCGGAGGGACGGACACACAATCGGAGAGAACAACCCTTCAACACTCAACTACATTTTGATTAAAATTTCATTTGTAGCTGCGCTTCCAAATACAATACATTTATTTCCTTTGAGTCCTTACTAACACTCGCACACTGGCACTCGCTCGGAGAGGGAAACGGAAAACTACTCGAACAACAAAGCGCACAAAGCGAATCCTTTTCAGTTTTATTTGATTATATATATTCGCTTTGTGTGTTTTTTGTTGCTTCTGCTGCCGCTTGTCAACATTCCGAAGTTCCAAAAGGGGTTGGCATCGAGTCCTGGACACCGAGCCGGAGTCCTTAACCAGCCAACTGCCATTCGTCTGTGAAATAAAATGTATAACTTCCATTATTATTTTTTTATTATTTAGTCCGCTGGCCGGTTGTCGCCTCACTGACGCCCCCATTTATTTCCCTCTTTTTTTTCTTGCACACAGTAAAAAATACAATAATTGTTGAGCTTTGGCATTATAATGACATTTTTAATAGTTTATTATAGTTTTGCGCTAATGAGGTTTTGTTAAAGAGGCAAGTCTCTAAAAGTTAGTTCTGTTTTAGCAAAGGAGTCTCTCAAGGATAACCAAAGTTTAATAATACTTTTAATTTAGAAATATATTCTTCTACTTTAACTTTCTATCATTGTTTCTATTAACTGTAATTATCAATGTATTTTTCGCCGAAAACTTTGAAATAATCTTTTCAAAGGAATTTGTAATGTTTTACAAAATTTTTACTGTAGGTAATCCCTTACTAAATGGTTTTTAAAATGTAGTAAATGTTAAAATATATGAATTAAACTCTCAAATATAATTTTTTTCGTGTGCCATTCTCTTTTTTATTCCCCTTTAAAAAAATTTCCAGTGGCTGTCATTTTCTTTGACTATTTTTTCCACTGACTGACACACTCTTGGCTTCATTTTAATATTATTTTAAATGATATTTTTTGCACACTCCGCCTGCGTGAGAGCTGTCTGTATTGTTTCGTCCTGCCAACTGCCAACCCCCTTCCGCCCCTCACACTCACACGCATACACTTTCGGGGCTGCTCCTTTGTTCCTTCGCTCGCTTTTGGAGTAGCTCTTGAGTTACGTTGCCATTTTCGTGCTCCGGTTGCCGCTGCTCCTGGCTCTCTTTATTATATTTGAGCATTTATTTTGCATATTGTACCTTGTGTTTGTTTTTTATCCGTCTTTTGTGGCTCAAGTGCAGGGGTATACTATATAGTGGAGAGAATTGCTTTTTAGTGTTGGACATTCCTTGTCAGATTAGTTGAATTGCCATTTAATTTTATTTTTCAAAGGTGTTTGAGGGGTCAGTGTGGGCTAGGATTAGTTGGGGAAAACATACAATTGTTTTGTTTTAAATAAATATTTTAAAATATTTATGAAGCATTTTTACAATTAGAAAAATGCTAAATTAACCCTTTCCCCAGCATCTCGAATAACTGATCCCCTAAAATAAACATCAAACAAATGCAACTCTTATCTGAATCTTTATACATCTTACTCTTGCGCGTGCCAATTATGTTGGCTGATTTGGCCAGAGATCCCCGTACATTCCACGTGTCCTGCACAAAGGACTCGACACACTCACAAGCCGACAAATCAGTTGACAATTAAACAAACAAATAAACTGTTGGATAAACAACGACGCCCCTCGACGAGGCAAATCACGGCATTTAGATATTTATCGCGCTCTCAACTGGGCTAACCCCATCGCAGAACCACCACCCCGAGAGTGGCGGCCACATGGTCACCCAACCAGCCCAGCCAACCACTTACCACTTGGGCCGAGAATTCAAAGTCGGAATCACACGTCGATGTCAACCGCAGAGACAGGGCGACACACGTGACATTTACGCAGTCGAAAAGCGAAAACGAAAACGAGAATCAAAATCAAATCGTTTGACGAGGATCGTGGAAATGCGAACAATGGCGGAGTGCAACCACCCCGGGCCTCGGATCCGTCCCACGCCTTCTCAAACAAACCATTAAGCATAGTTTGGGTGGGTTTTAAAAAATAAAGAAGAAATTACGACTAAAAATACGCCGAAGGTACAGTTGCCGAGCGGCGACATATCCACGAGGAGGGGTATTTGTCGGCTGGGATAAAAGAATCAAATCGAATCGAACAGGGCTCCTATTTGCTCCTATTTGACGTTGAGGGGCTGCACACGGGCACACAGCAAATGTAAAAAATCATCCGAAAGACAACATTTGGGAGGAAAAAAACAACTAACAAAACACACGCACCGCACACACACAATATGTAAATTATGAATTTTGTGTAAACAAAACCGCAGAGTGAGTGCATCAAAGAACAGGTCTCCGGGGTTAGCCATTAGGCCTCCATCCCAGCTACTGTATTAATTCATATGCTCATCCATACTCACAGCCGGCCACAGTGGGGGTCACAATAGTAGTTTACTTAATAGTATTTTACAACTTATTCACATAGGAAAGTTGCACAAAATTACGAAGATCATTTTATGATTAAATTTTAGGAGTTTGTATATGATTTTAGTTTTGATTTAATTGTTTTTTCTTGAAAGGAAATTGGCTCAATTTCCTGCTTCTCCCATTCAAAAGCAAGTACTATTAATTTCCCCATATCTGTTTATGGAAATGGTCATATCATGTGTTGGCTGCCTGGGCGGCAAACACAACTAACAACCGAAAAATCAAAAACAAAACAAACCGATCCGAAAAATGAAACGGAAAAAAATTGATTTCTCATCGTTTTGGCAGTCGTTGCTCAACAGACGAGGCGACGCGGTTTCACTATTCCCCTGATGGACCCTCTGCTTATTAGCCGACTGTGACGGACAGACAAACCGACCCTCTCCAGCCACAGCCACAGCCCCAGCCCCCAAAAAAATTAAAAACCATTGTTGCACAGTGGTAAAGGGATTCATTTGATGTTTATTGCATTATTTTATAATTATTTTCTATTTATAAGTCTATCATAGTTTATTTCTTGTGCTTTTTAAGATAAATTTATTATTTTTGTCAAGACTATACATTTTAATATAAGCTCTGCCCAATTTATTTTCTTAATAGGAGTCGCATTTTAAGTAGGGCACTTCAGTTTTTGATATGCAAAGCATTATTACCTATTTAGCTTGGAGAAGAATAGTTTTTGAATTTACTTAGATTTAATTTATTAAATATTCAACAAGAGAGCCATACTTATTTATATTTTTGTAAGAGTTGCAGACATACTAGTGGCCCGGTATTCAAGAATATTAATAAAAGAAAACTTGGAAAATGAAAATATTAAAGAAATAGTTAAAATATATACTGCAAGTAATTAAAAAAACACTAATTTATCCGTTAATCCACTTTAATAGTTAAAATGCCCTTTTCTCACGGCTGCTGGTTCCACGGTGTCTCTCTCTGCATTTCTGGCAGCGGCAAAAAGGTCTGGGCCACCTACTTTACACGTTTGCTACTTGAAATGGCATTTGTTTTCTTTTCTTGGTTTTTCCTCACTCATCCCTCCGGTGTTGGAAAAACAAGGCATCTTCTGGGGGGCTGGGGACTGCTGCTGCCAAATTAGTTGTTGCTACATGGCCTCTAACCCGCCGCAGGTTAGATTACCCAACGAGCCGCCTGCATCTTTCATGTTGGGCTTGTAAAAATAAGACTTTGAAATGTGGAAAAGCAAATAGAAACAAGTGAGTGAAAATCTGTAAGAGACCACCCTAGAATTAGCCACAGGAAAACACATATGCTCGGTCTTATCTCAACCCTTTTAAGCGGGGTTTTTTTTTTTTTTTTTTACTAAATTAGTTAGCTCTTCTAAAGTAACTTAAAGCCACTTTCAATCTGAGCATACAGGGACTTGGAAATAATAGACACTTTCACTTCTCTAATAGAATGATGATTGTACATTTCCTTTTTCCAAGTTTCCCACAGAATGCCGTTTACATCAGAGTTTGCCACATTGGAATATTTCCCATTGAGAGCACTGTAACAAAATAATTAGTTTATATAAGCTTTATATAATTTATACTTGTACCTATATCCGCAGTCCTTGTACCACCAACCGCCACCAAAAAGCTCTGCGCAATTGGTCTTGGATCTGTCATTGTCGCGATCAAAGGTGCTGAACTTCATACCCCTGTGAGTCCTTAGAGAGTCCCCAGCTGTACCAGAATACTGCCCCAAACTCTTCAGGTAATAGGACTCTTCCTCGCTGCCAATTTGGAATCCATCGTAGCGGGCGAAGCCCATATTATTGTTCACATCCGACAGCAAAATGTAGAGTATGTGCGGTTCCGCCTTCGTCAGCAGGTGCAGCCTCTCCAGGCCCAGAAAGAACTCTCCCCACAACTTCCCGAATCCCTCCTTATAGTCAGTCCAGTTTCGATCAAAGTTCTCGCTTCCGTCGGTCCGATTTAGAATATTCATAAATCCATCGCCAGCGCAGGGCACTGCAAATGGCTGCGACCCGTTCAACTGTATTTCAAAAATGCCTTCTGGAGAATCAAAGTCATAGTAGGGACAACTGTATTTCGTAAACGGTACTGGGTTATTTTGTTAAATAAATAAATTAATAAATAAGTACTTAGCTGAGTCTCCAAAGGCGAGTTGCAGTACCTGCGTAATTAAAAGCGAGAATAAAAAATCAGCTCACAAATTCATTATTTTTAAAATATTCGTATAGCAAGTCCTACGGTTAAATGTTAACTAAGCCAAGTATTTTATATTTGTGTATATTTTCTTCAATATTATTTATAATTCTAGCTTTTATGCACCTAATTGAATTATGTATGTATAATACTTGTTTTTTGTAGCTTAACATTTAAAACATATATAATATCAATTGGAAGCATTTACTGCTTTTAATAAATAATATTTATTTCAAGGCGACTTAAATTAAGTTAAGTTATATGTAAAATGTAGAGATAAGGTTTTATTGGAACCATTTAAAAACAAGCTAGGAAGTTAACTTTTAAAAGCCGAAGTTTACATACCCTTGCAGTTTGCCAATTTATAAAAGGCATAACTAAGCCAAAATTGCATATATTTTAATTTGGACAGATTTTCTGTGCTAGTTTTTATTATATTCATAAATCTGCATACTAAGTTTAGAAATTTGTAAAATTATATATTTATACCCTTGCAGGGGGTATTATAACTTTGCCATGATATTTGCAACGCAGTGAAGGAGGCATCTCAGACCCCATAAAGTATATATATTCTTGATCAGCATCACCAGCCGAGTCGATCTAGCCATGTCCGTCTGTCTGTCTGTCCGTCTGTCTGTCCGTCTGTCTGTCGGTTTCTACGCGAACTAGTCTCTCAGTTTTTAAGCTATCGGGCTGAAATTTTCAGCATAGTCTTATTTCTTTAGCACGCAGTATATATGTCGGAACGGCCGAAATCGGACCACTATATCCTATAGCTGCCATAGGAATGATGGCGAAATTAATGTACAAAAATTTTTAACTTCTCTGTTTTTCAACGAATTTCTATAAATTTCGAGATATAGTCATGTTTTATAGTTCTAGAATTACGGTTTTAATTTCATTAAAATCGGACAACTATATCATATAGCTGCCATAGAAGGGTTCGGTCGATTTATATGAAAATGTAAAATTCTACATGTAAAATGTAAAATTTACAAAATTTACATAATTCGACATTTTTTTTTACATAACCAAAATGGATCGATTTTCAATGATCCAATTGCTGACTGCAAGGGTATATAAACATCGGTTTACCGAAGTTAGCTTTCTTTCTCGTTTTGTTTTAATTTTTGTCAATTATTATTGATGTAACCCCTATCAAATTTTGAAAAAAGCGCTTTGCAGGTTGTGTTTGCCATTAAAGGGTCTTTGTAAAGTGGAAAAGTAAATAATAACAAATAGAGAAAAGTCTGCGACAGACCACCCCTGAACTAGCCGGAGGAAACCATATGCTCTGGCTAATCTTGGGCGGTTAAGTAACCCCTTGTCGTGGCCTTGGGCTGGAACTGGAACCCCGACACTCACTTAACCCCCTTTAACTGCCATTCCTTAAGTGTTTATTTGCTGTTGGTTGCCTTTTAATTGACGGCAAAAAGGGGCATGTGCCATCTGCCGATGGAAGGGAAAACCCCTTCCCATTATCCTTACCAGATCCAGATCAAAATCTAGAAATCTATGCTGTTTTTTGTGCCCTCGGGGCTGTATCTGAGGTTCGATCTGTCTATTTGCTGGTCGGCTGGTCGGTTTGCTCGTTGGATTGTCGGATTGAATTGCTTTGTGGGTTCTCCCGAGGAGTCTCTGCCCCTTTTGGTAATCGCCTGCTATTAATTCATTGTCTATTATCAAGAATTTCCATGCCTGACATTGTATGCATTTTGTGCCGCCACTCGAGGAGCATATGCATGTTGCCTGCTGCCCTCCATTCTCCGTTCTCCGTTCTCGATTTAGCTCCTGTTTTTGCTCCTATTTCCGCTCGATGGCAGTGCTGACGTTTGTGGTAGGTAATCCAATTATCTCCGGATTTTTTGAAGTGCAAAAATAATGAGAGAGTTTATAAAATAACTTGCAAAATTGTCGTTATTTTAAGCATATTGTATGTTTTCTGCCCATAAAAATGCCTTGCAAATATAAAAATATTGTATGTTTTAATAAATCATTTAGTTCGTTTTTAGCATTACAAATTTAAGTCCTTTAATTCGAAAATACCTGCAGTTGATAAGAGTGTTCATTTATGTCGCTTATTATTTGTAAACATAAAATATTAAATCTAAGCAACAAGCTGGAATTGATAGGAAAATAAAAACGAAATAATAATAGGCTAAATAAATGTTAAAGCTGAGAAAAAGCTAGATTTATCACAATAAAAACGGATAACATGGCACCACCGTTCTTGGCTCTCCTCCAGCTTCATTGTTCGGAGCCATAACTACTCTACATAGTCCTGGGCCGCTGTTACTCTAAGATATTATCGACAGCTCGTCCTGCTGACTGACTGGCCGGACTGGCTCACCAGTGTCCTGTGCCCTCGTCCTCGCCCTCCTTTTGTCCTTTGGCCATTGTCCACTCGAGCTGCGCTATCCTCTCTCTATCCACTAGCCACTATCCTGTACCATCCGTATCCTTGCATGGCCCACCGGCATTGTTGTGTGTCCTGACAATGGTACATAGAACGGGCCATTGTTCCGGGGGCTCGAGTCCACATAAATACATAAGGGCACAAGGCACAGGCACACATCCTGGACACATCCTTGCTGTGGCTGTTGACTTTTCGAGTTTGGCAAAGGCGCACAATGCACAAATTGATATCCAATAATTTAATTCTGTTATCCATTCAGTCGCATGTTGGAAAATAGTTTTGTAATTTGCACTCGGCACTCGGCATGCGTGTAACCGATATTATTGTGGCCGGCTCCTTGTCCCTTCTCCCACTCCTGGATCTCTGTACTCTCCCTTCGGGACTTTGGGCCATTGTAAAATTTTCCGGGGAATGTGCTGGTCATGTGTGGGCATTAGTTTTATTATAATTTTGTTTATATCGTGTCGTGTGTCCGAAAAACAAAAACAATAACAGCCGGGAATCCGTTTGGGCGAAAAAGGATTTCACACTCGGCAGGAATAGTTTGTTCGTCGGGGCGAGACGGGGCAGGGGTCAAAATATAGTGGCAAATAGATAATGACGATGCGGATTAACGCTTCGCATTATTATAGTAGTCAGCCTTTGTGCGATGACCAGTTTTAGATAATTTTCCGGTTGTGGGTGGCCTTTATAATTGGTGCTCTATTTCGTGTTTGGGGTGCTTGTGGCGAGTCCTTTTGTTCTCCGGCAATGGCTTCTCACGATTATAAATTACGTGCTGTGCGAATTAAATATTTATTTAGCTATCCCGATTGCCGGACAATAGCGAGTTTTCGATTAAATATTTTTATTAATTGCTCTGATTAGGGAAGAATTTCCCAGGCATTTATTGATTGATAAAATTTGAGGATATTAATGTGATAAATCCATGATGATTTAGTGGTGTGACTTTCATTTTATAATGCCTAACGGGGGAAGTCATTTAGGAAATGCATTTAAATTCAAAATGGGTTCAGTTGTTATTGGTTTTTATTTAAAAAAATGATTGATTAAGCAATAGAATGCTGTTAACTACTTAAGGAATGTTTCTGTTACCTTTTCATACTTCTTTTTAACTAGTATATATTAATGGGCATCTCCCTAATAAAAGGACAGACTTTTAAAAAATTCGATACAAAATAATATTGTACTATTGCTGAAAAATTAAGGAAAACGCTTAGGAACAAGTCGAATTGAAAAATGTTCCCCCCAAAAACTCTCCCCACTTAAAAACTACGCATTTTGTTAAATTTGCTTCATTTTAATTTTATTGAATTAATTTGTAGATTTATTAAATATACTTTAACACAGTGTTTGAAATGTATTTTTTATCTAATACATAATATGATATTTAATATATAATTTTATATTGTTTATATGGTACACACGAATATCTCAATTAGGTAATCTCATAATTATCTGTATATAATATTAATTTCAGCTAAACAAATACATTTTATGGCTCTTATAACTGGGATCAAGTGATTTGCGTTTCTTAATTTTATTATTACGATTTCTATGGTACAATACTTGTGCTAGAAGTTTAAGGGTAAATTATAATTTACACTTAATTTTTAGGCATAGCTAGGACAAATCGAGATAATGGTGGAGGGAAATCGGTCTTGAATCAGGAAACACGTCTCAAAATTTCAAAAACGATTTAAATTACTTCAAATTGATGTAGAAAGTTATGCGAACAATGATAGAAGAATCCCCTTTATGGATAATATTTTCAAACTTTTTTAAAAGGACATAACAGCCTTTAATTTCAGCTTAGCGAACTTATTTTATTTATTCTTGAATCGTGTCTTGAAGGAAATACCTTAACATAAATAAGGCGTGATTTCAGATCGAATTTTAGCCCCCAGCTTAGGTGTGTGGATTTATGGTTTGACATTTGGGGAAATCCTACTCAAAAGGCCTGAAGACGGCGGCGCCGTTGGCCTCTGGATCGCTGCCTCAATCCTGGGAGTCACCAGCATTGCTGCTGCGATCCAGCCCGATGCCTCCGGCCCCGTTGGACTCCGACTGCTCGATATCCGCCGCACTGAGCACGCCGGGAAGGTAGCCAGTTCCGGCATAGGGAGCGGAGAGGAATCGCTTGGCATGGGCCTGCATGAAGGGATGGTAGCGATGCGTTGGCGAGCCAAAGACCGAGGGCGGAACCAGCGGGGAGAAGGCCGACTTCATGGGGAAGGGAGGTGAGGGCGGCACTTGCGGCGGCGTAGGCGTCTGGCCCAGATCCTCGCCAGCCAGCATGCACTCCATGGCCTGGAGGACGTCACCGCGGAAGCGCTGCATCAGCTGCTCCACGTCGCTGCGCCGCCTGTTGGGGAAGACCCGCATCAGCACGTCGATGGGGGATCTCTGCTGCTGGAGGTTCTGCGGATGCTGCGGCAGATTCGGCTGCTCCGGCGGATGGTGGTGAGCTGGGAGTCCGGCGGCGGCCAGGAACTGTGTGTGGTGGTAGGGCAGGAAGCCCTGGGCATGACTGCCGCCGAAGGAGCGCAGCAGGTGTAGGTTCTCGGCGGGCGTGTTTGGCGGCGACTGGCTGTCCTCCTTCTTGAGGCTGAGGTTCTCCGGCGTGGCCTCGTCCGGCGCCGAGTCCACATCTAGGTCGGACTCCGGCGAGCTGGGAGGTCCGGTGCGGGCGGGCGACAGGCTGGCGGTCAGATTGAAGAGTCCGGCCACCTTGGGCCGCGGACTGCTCGGCGATCCGGACTCGGAGCCTGTGTCCTGGTCGGTTTCGTTGGACAAGGCGGTTCCGCGCTTGGAAACTGCAAGGATAAATAAGAGGAGACATTTCTGAGATTAGTTTTCTGAGTGAAGAATTTCTAAAACATTTACAACATAATTTTTTATGTATAAAATATTTAAAACCTGATAGTTCGTATATCTTTGGTATCCGTAATTCTTAAAAACTACTCTCTAGGAGTATTTCATCAGTACCCTTGTTGACTCTCCTGAAATTTCAGCGTGGTTATAGTTTTAATTCATGAAATCTCTAAACATATCTTTCAATTATCCTATTAAGAGTGATGCATATCCTTATTCAGGATTCCCATCCCCGTATAAATCAGGTAGCAAAGTGGAAACTGTGCGGTTTTCCCCTCGACAGAGTTCGGAGCAAATAAAAGTATCAAGTGTAGAAATGGGAAAAATGTAATCACGGGAATCGCAAACACAGCGATGGATGAGCAGGATGCGTGAGATGGTGCGTTGACATGCCAACGTGGGACAACCTGCTGTTTTTTTATTGTTTGTTCAGAAATGAAACAAGCTATATGATATTTTTTTGTTTTTCCCTACCTTGGGTTCCTTTTTTTCTTTTTTGTTTGATTTTGCAGTTGACGAAGCCGCAGTGAAAATTTAATTAAGTTCGAGGGGTGCGTGGATACCGATATAATGTCCAATCGCAGCGGTAACCGAAAATAAAAATTCAAGCGTGAAATCGTCTTGGATTTCATTGCAAATAAAGAGAGAGTCGAGTGCCCTGAATATAAAGACAGGTCCTTCGCTCTTTCCTGATTGATTCGCGTGAGAATCCTTCTGTGTTTTTCTTTCTCGTAAAAAAGGCGAACAAACAAGGACAAGTGAGCCACACGGGGGAGTATCTCACGTTTCTTCCTTGTCGGGGACGGGGCCCTCAGCCTGGGCTTGTCTTACCCCCTGACAGCAGATAGTCCTAATGACTGGGTTCCAGTGAAGCCCAAAAGGTCCTTCATCTCCTTCTGCCCCGTCAGACTTTGCAACTGTTTGGCGTTTGATTCGAAAATAAGGGGAGTTGGAGTTGGGTTTGTAAGGCAATCTGGTTAAAATCGATTGGCTTAGTCGGGATAATACACAATAATATTGGATAATGTTACAATCACTTTTATTGTTCGTCCTTTGGGAGGGTTTTCCTTTGAAGGGAAAATAACACCGATATTATGGCGGGATTCTTGTGAGAAACTCTTTGATTGGGAACTGTTCTTAGTTTTTTAAAAGGTTTATGTTAACAAGTAAAAATAGCAATAAATTATAATTATTATAGCAATATATAATTATATTTATGTGCTTCTATGAAGTTCTAAAATATTGTAATTTGTTTTGAGGCATTTTGATTTCCTTTTAAATCATAATTTAATTTCTTGAACTTTTCTTTAGTAAATCTTCACACTTCTGTATAAATTTCTTCTTATTTAAGGGTGGCAAAGCCAACTGCTGACTCCTTAACGAGGACTTTAACTTAATTGTTGCAATTTGAACTCGTAAAGGGTCCTGGGTCCTGGTGTTCCCGTGTTAACTTAATCACAACCCCAGGACATTTTCATGCGCCGTTTGGCAAAGTGCTTAGACTGCAACTTGGCTGGCTAAGTCTTTGTCAAAACAACACCTACACCCCACACCCACACCCACGGCACACACACTCCACACACGCATGCAGCTATGCACATGCAACCGCGAGTGTGGCACTTTATGCACCGCTGATTTTTGAACAATCGAAAACAAATTTTTCTTAACACGCGCTCGACGTATGCCCCCCAAGATTTTGAAGCCCTCTCCTGGACGAGGCCAGGCGAAAAGGGCTTTTTAAGGTGCGGGTAATGGCCGGGGAAGTTAACTACACAGAAAAATATACATATCTTTAAGCAAACACTAAAGGAAATATTTTTTAGGGATTATTTAAGATATTTTACGCAGGATATAAACTTTATAATAGTAAAGTTTATAATAATAAAGTTTATTTATTATATTTAAGACCTTAGTGCATTGCTTATAATTTTTTTTTAATATCTCCAAGTTAAGCTAGTTTTTTCTTTAAAAATCCATCGGATCTTAAAATATATTAAGTTTTTTTCGTGTGCAACATCTGCAATAAGTGTTATTTGCATGTGCAAACTTACCGGGACTCTCGTCCAGCTCGGTTCTCGTGGGCGAAAAGCCGACGCTCAGGTGCTCCGAGCGGGTGCGTCCTTCCGTGTCGGACTCGTTGCCATTGAAGCGCTGCGACTGCTGGGAATGGTGCTGGTGCTGATGGCCAAGCTGGTGCTGCTGCTGTTGAGGATGTGGCTGCTGGTGGTGGTGCTGGGACTGTTGCTGCTGCTGCTGGTGATTGGGAGTGGAGTTGGCCTCAAAGCCGTCGCTTGGCGGCGAGGGAATCCCGCCGTGGAAGACGCCGTTCTGACCGGAACCGCCGCTAGCCGATCCTCCGCTGCCACTGTGATTGGGGCTGTGCGGCGTGGGCGTGGCACTATCGCTGCCATTCTGCTGGCCAGGCACCGAGGTGTACAGGAGGCCGAGCTCACGGGCCTCGTTTTCCTCCTGGGCCTGCTGGCGACGCAGGGCGACCTGCAAGAAAGGGAACAAGGAAATTGGAGGAAATTTGACCTTTAGTCAGTAAAATGTAACACGATGAGGAATTAATATTCGAACTGGTTTTAAGAGTGTAAAGTGCTGAAGTTGTATTTTAAAATATCTGTTTTAAGAAAATCAAGTTTAATATCTAAAAAGTTATAGTGAAGCGACTAAAAATTCCCTAGAAATGAGAAAAGCTTATTTCGAATTTCTTATAAGTTGACAAAAATACAATTATAGTAAAACATGTACAAATATAATACAATATAAATAATGTTGTTTAATTTATGAATAACACGTCTTATTAAAATTTAATTTATAATTGTAATGTCTTTATAAAATGAAGATAAAAGTATACAAAATTGTACAAAAGCACATAAAAATGCTAGTAAACGGATCTATTCCTAATTCTTAATTTGCAATTCGAACAACCCTATTTCTTTGTCATAATATTAGTTAATTTGTTTAGTCATTTATTTAAATTTAAGTTAGTGAAACCCACCTGAGCGGCCATCACCCGTTGGCGTTCCGCGATCAGCGTGCACTTGGCGCAGACACAGTCCCGCCAGCGGCAGTAGCGCTTGTGGCCCTTCAGAGCGCTGACCTGCAAACAAGACTCTTGTTTAGTAAAAACCGAAATTCGGCCAGAGCTCATCCTCTCCAGACGTACCACTCCATGGTTCCTGCAGCGGGCGCACTTGGGCGTTCTTTGATATCTCTCCGAGGCGGCGCGCAAGAAGAAGGCGGGAGGAAGGGCGCCCAAGACCGGATGCTGCGACATCAGATTCTGCATGTCCACGCCCGACGGCAGACTCATTGTATATTCTTTTAGTTTCTTCGTTTTCAGAACTTTATATATTTGGTATTTAAGAACTCTAGAGTTCCCAAAAGCAACACTGACACAACACTCTAGTTTTTGGTTTAGTTTTTTCGCTGAATTTCCGTGGGTTTTTAATTACTTCGTGGGTTTTAGCATGTTATTTTAACTGTTTCGTTCAGTTTATCATTATAGATTTAGTGTTTAGGAATCACCCGCACGGACGACATGACACACTGAGGCCTCGGTTGCAACTGATTCAACTTTTTGGCCAAAAAGCCACAGAGCAGCGCAGCTCAGCAGCAACGGCGGCGGCAGCAGGAAAGCAGCAGCAATGGCGGCAAGCGGCAACATTTACCAATACAAAGGCCCCTTCGGCAAAACGAGGGTTGAAAGTGGCATCTGTATATATGTATATGTACATAGATGTGGGAAAAATAATTCAGAGAGTGTTGCAACCACCTTTGTGTGGCGCAGCTGCCTGCCTGCGTCAGCGTAGGCAGCAGGAGCAACAGAAAAACGGTGGCCGAGGCAGCGACTGCGGCAGCGGCGGCGACAGCGACAGCGGCTGGCAATTAAGAAAAAAGTTTCAAAATCTAATTTTGGGTACTGTATACAAAATTGTGCACTCGAGGCGGCCAGGCGGCCAGGCGGCGACGCGGCGTATACGCAATGCCGTGCCATGGCAGGGGAGGGTTGGCTCTACGGGTATTGGTGGTTGCTTCGTCGCGTTTCTTTCATTTTCTTTGTTGCCTTTGTTTCACAGTTGCCTGTGCTGTGTGTGTGTGCGTGTGTTGGTGAGAGAGCTTTTCTGGGGGCCCCGCTTTAATGGCTTTGGCCAACCAAAAGCGATGTTGTTGGACCTCGCATCTGGTTGGCATGGCTTCCTCAGCGTGGAAACGTGGCCAAAAAAAAAACCCAGCACACTCTCGCAACTCTTGTTGCTCTTCGCCGAGTACCGGCGAGGGGTTAAGAGGCCCCTCCTTCCCCAGTCCCTTCTACGCCAATTAAAACCCCAAAGTTCCTGGCTTTTTGGCACACTGCCACTTGCCTTTCATTTCCAGCTGTCTGGAGTGTGTGCTAAAATGTCCATGAATAAAATCCACCGAGTGCAGAGGTACACAAAATAATTGTTTATTTGTTCATTATACTTGAAAAAATGCTAAAGACATATTATAAAAGAGCTAGGGGTTCCCTCGGAGATTTATTAGGGGCATAAGCTTAATGGGTAATTTCAATTGTAGCTCAAGTTTCACTATTTAGTTGAATATATTCAAAAGAATTTTGAAATGGAGTCGATGTCAGGCCTGTGTCAAGAGGGAGCCAGCCATTTCTTCATCACTACACCCAAAATAAAAATCGTTATTAAAACTATACTATTGTTGCATGAATTCTATACTTTTGTGTATTAAAAATTTCTTATTAATTTGATACTTCGAAATTATACTAATTTGCGCCAAGACTTGACAGAAATTACTAACGCGGAAAACAATAAAGCACTAAATTCCAGCTAACGCAATAATGCTATCGAATTTTCGATGTTGGTTCGTATAAAAATAATACTCGAAAATACACAATTTAAATTATAGAGTATCAAAATTATATTATTGAGTATAAATTTGATATTATTAGGTATTAAATCTATACTAAACTTGTTACACTGTTTGAATATATTTTTAAGGCAACGCGTGGAATGGCTAAGCTCTTGGTTTTTTTTTGGGTGTATCCGTTACTCCTAAATTCAACGATTAAATTTCCTTTTTTTAAGGATTTGCTATTCCTGTATAAATACTGTTATAATTACTAAATTCAACAATCTCCATTTGCTGACAGATGGTGAAGATGGTGTTGCTTTTTGTAAACTCTATGATGCATCAGCTTTTATAAGAAAAGGCCATTTTTACATCAATTGCCTTAAAGCTGAACATAATTTACCTTTAAATATAATTAACAAACTAATTTTTAGAGCTATAAGTAAATTAAATAAAACTATAAATTAAATGGAAAAACCTGGGGAGTGAGCCTTAAATATGCAATAAAAATAACGAATTCTGGTTACATAAGCACCGAGATACATACATAATGTGGTATACGGCAAACTGAGTTGCCTTTTTTGAATTTCCTTTTTTTTTTGGGCGGGGGGCGGCAGCTGGAAGTTGGCCTATTAGAATGTTACAAATTTATTGCAATTGAAACAAACTGAGGACACGCGTGCTCCCTTCCAGCGAGCGTGCGACTGAAGCGACAACATTGCGCGCGTCTATCCTCTCTCTCGCTTTCTGCCTCTCCCTCCATGGCTGCGGATTTCTCTCAGAGATTCGCTCTCTCTCCCTGGAAAGACTCCGCCCATTGAAAGAGGCGGAGCCACATCCCTCTCTCACACACACGTACACAGCAAAGAGTAGAACATAAAGCGGCAACAATGTTGTGCAAGTTTGGCCAAAAGAAACAAGTTTCCAGTCTGTCTGTGTCTGTGCAGGTCCTTGGGGCTGTCCCACACACACACATACGCAGCGAGAGAAGCTAGGGGGCAGTTCCAGTTCCAGGTCACAGTCGCCGACATAGTCGTTGGCAACAGTAAATGGCCAGGGAGCTGGGAGCTGGGAGCAGCCTAGGAGCCATCCAGCAGCTACTGGTGCTTTTTGCGCAGGGCCAATTTCTCGCATTTTAACTTTGTTTAAAGTGCGCCTCCATATGTATTTACAAATACATGTGCACACAGAGGGACAGAGCCCCCCTTGGGTGGCCACTTATAAAGTGTTTTTACTGCGACCAAATATGCAAATTAGTTGAGCAGCACTGGAGCTGACAACTTCGACTGCTCTGCGGCTTATGCACCGAAAGAAAACACATGAATACTTGTAATTCTAGAGTCTTTGATGTTAAATAGGTTGTTTAACTTAAATAATTGATTACACAAGGTGTGAGGGGCCTTGGAAATAGGCTAAGATGTGGCATGGTACCTCCTTCTAAATAGGAAAGAACTCACATTGCAGAGTCTCTATATATAGAGTAATCCTTTAAGAATAATATTGTGACTTGAACCATTAATTATATAGGGGTGGAATAGGAAATTGGACACACTGAAATTCCCCTTCAAAATATAACTTATTTAGAAGCTAGTAAACTGAGCCCTTGGTTTTGTAGCTTTAAATTTAATTTTATTAAAAAATAATCTGATCAACAAATAATACTATATTTTCCTCGCTGTGCGCTTGCAACAACAAAAGCTGAAACATGTCCATTATGTCGTCGCTTTGGCTGCCTCTCTTCACGCTTGAACTGCCCCCGTGAAAGGCGAGGGAAGGGTGGTGGTTGTAGGGGGGACTCTGAGGAAAAGGGTGGAGGAGTGGCGGCGGTCCAATACAAACAATATAAGGCGCGCACACACACAGTGGCCACCACACACAATAATCAACGGCCAAGGCAACATGCGCAGCATGGCAACAACAATGGGAATGGAATGGAATCAACAAAATAAAACAAAATCGTAGCAAGAAATGGAAATCAATCAAAAGAGATACGGGGAATTATAAATGCCCTATGAAAGGGAAGTACTTTGTTTATGCATTGAAAACCGAAGCCGACAACCAGTTTCAAAAAGGATACTCAAAGGAGAAGCGGCAAACGGGTTATCATTGGCATTAGGATCATTTCAGAAATACCCCAAAGGCAAAGGTATTTGGTTAAGAAATATATAATCAATTTATTAAGATAATGCATACTATAACATTAAAAGGAATTCTTTAACAGGGTTTTTAATGGCATTAATACTTGATTTAAATATCATCTTAAGAGTGTTCATCTGTAATACTCCCTTATCGAAGTATAAGTATTAATTATAACATTTTTGTTCGTGGTTCTCTCTGACCTTAAATGATCTATAAATATTTTCGGTAAAGCCATAAATTGTATAAAGAATCAGAGTCAGCAAGAAGCTTTTCCCAGCACTCGGAAATATTTATATAAACATTTAAGCAAGCACATATCCGATTATTAAATTTCTTTTAAAAGGCTTGTACTTTTCAGACATCTAAATAAAATTTGGTAATAAAAACCTTTTAATTACCTTAGATTACTGAATTTTAAAGGGTATTCCCAAGGTGTATTTTATACATAAATAAATTCTCTAGATCTCTATAAAGAAAAGCCTGATCTTGGACATGAATTGAATGTGTTGACGGCGGTGTAATAAGTAGCCGTTGGCTATTGGATCTCGGTTTCGAGGAAAGCTGAAATATCGCCGGGGATCATCATTCATTGCTACTTTACTTAGCTCGGCCACTTGGCCACTTTTGCTGCTGGTCATCTCGCTATCCTCCCTGCTGGTCTTTTGATGACTCCGACTCCCCACTCTCCAGCTCAAGTGGCCAGCGACTGCTTCTGATTGAGTCAGTTAAAAAACCCAGAGGAGGCTGAACGGGATAACAAAGGAAAAGTGCCTTTAAAATGTTGACAAATATTTAACATGCAGTGGCCGCAAAATTGTTTGATCAAGAAACCCCCGAAAAAATGTATACAGAGAAAGATCTTTCCACAAGCAAAGGCAAAGCAAAGGCAAAAACAAACAGAAAACACAACGAAATAATGTAAAAAATTAAAAACTGAAACTTGAAGACATCGCGGCTAATGAGATTTCCTTGCGTCATTGCCCCATTCATCCGATTCGATTGCGATTGGTGTTTGCCTTGTGTTTTTTCGGGGTTTCGGTGTTTCGGGTTTTTGGTTTCCTTTTGGGTGCCGCTACCACGACCCCAAGCCAATATCTGGTGTCTCTAGTTCTGTGAGGTCTCCATATAGTAGATCCCCAACCTTTGCCAACTTGGAACTGTCAGGAACAGCGGCCTTTGGCTGGATTTTCTGAACAATGCAGGCGCAGGCGACGGCGACGGCGGACAGGGTAGAAAAAAGTTAATTTAATTTCAAGTGTGTGCAACAATTGTCCTGCTCTCCTGCTCCTGCTCTCATCCTTTTCATCGTCGACAAACGGACTCGGGAGATATATAGACACACCCTCGACTTTGTCGTGCTTGCTTTGCATATTGTTTTACAGACCTTGCTGGCCACGGAAAATCGCTCCTTCGACTTATCTTTGACGTCAAGAAAATCTCATTAAATAACTTCCTGCGCTTTCAAGTCCTGCCAGCATCCTGTGACAGTCTCCTCGTCGTCGCAACAAGCTGAAACTTTGAACTCTCATGTATTCGGATTCGTTCAGCGAGCCATGAAATTACATTTTGCTTTTCTTGCGGCGAAAGTGCTCTCTCGGCTTCCTTCTTATTCTGGCCTCGGTTCGGGGGCGAAGGCGGCGCCAACCGGAAACTCATGGAAACGTGAAATTTTGTTAAAAGTTCAAGCAAACTTTTTGCGGCTGCCATTTTGTTAACTGAAAAAATCTCTGCTTCCAGCCAGAAGTTGCTAGAGTTGTCCTGTGTCATATGCAGATGTATTTTAGATAGGTTTTGCTAGGAACAATCCACTTTTCTTAAAGATTTTAATTCACAAAATAATTGCAAAGCAAGAATTACCTGGAATCTGAATGGCAAAAGTCCATTAAAGACCGTCTTTATTGCAAACTGAATAAAAGGGAATTTTTTTAGCGAACAACTGTGTCTTTTCTTTATTGTTTTTATGCCCTTGCAAAGGGTATTATAATTTTGCCATGATATTTGCAACGCAGTGAAGGAGGCATATCCGATAAAGTATATGAAATTATCTTCCTTTCTTGTTTGTCCAAAAAAGTTATCATACTTTTTGTAATCCAAAAATGAGCCAATTCGAGGTCTTCTTGGGAGTCTCTTTTAGACAATAATAAAGTGATAGCCAAAACCCGTATATTTTCCGAATGCCCACTAAAAAGGTAATTATTTACAATCAAAACTTAAGAAAAAATCAGAAAAAAAACTTTGTCCATTTTTTCAAATTTCTATAAGGGGTTACATCATCAAAATTGTCACAAATTGAAAAAAAAAAATATTTTTTTTAATTTCTAAACTTAATATGCAGATTTATTAATCTAATAAAAACTAGCACAGAGGAGCAATCCAAATTGAAATATAAGCACTTTTGGCTTAGTTATGCCTTTTCTAAATTAGCAAACTGCAAGGGTATGTAAGCTTCGGCTTTCCAAAGTTAGCTTCCTAGCTATTTCTTTCAACTAAACCCTGAAAACTGAAGCGTATTTCCAGGTTATTCAAGACAATTTTAAAATAATAAATTAGCTCAAAGGAAGTGCCTGAACATGTGTCATATATAATGTTAGGCGGGACTCCAAAAACAATTAAAATCCTCTTTTACCAAATATTAAACCTATTTCCATTTTTCTACAAAATATAATGTTATAACAATTAGCTCATTATTTTCTTGTACAATTTTCGTTACCTTTGTAGATATTTCAAACCTATTTACAAAGAATTACTGCCAATATATTTTCCTATACGAGTATCACCAAAAAACTCTCATATGACACACGCCAAAATGGCAACGAACGAAGGATGTACCTGGGCAGCCTACAGAAGCATCATATCACATTCACACTCTCATTCCAGATCCTTCAAACAGGAAACTCGAATTTCAAACAATTGGCTAAAGGAGCTGACAGTTTATACAATATTGCGAATTCCGGGGCATTGGAACATCTGACACCCGCCTCTGAGAGATCGTTAACTGCAGTTTTCCAATCGCAGTAACTTGATGCCTCCATGACTCTTTGGCCATTGACACGCTCTCGCCCCTCCCTTGGGGTGTTAATATAATTTTCACCTCAACAGCCTCTTGTATATATATTTTGTATAATTTTCCTAATAACCCAACAAAAAAGCAGAACAGAGCCGACTGCCGGGGGAGAGAAATTGAGAACTCCAGGGCTAGATGGTAATCATGACCATTGTTTGGGGTACACTCGCTATAAACACTGTTTCCGATTGCGACAGGCCCTCAGTCTCTGTCCTTTTTTACCCTGCTATCTTACCCTCGGTTAAAGACTCGCCTCCTTTGAATAATAATAGTTTGTGAATGAGAGAGAGAGCAGGATGGACGCCCCTTTGAGGCAACTGTTATTAGTTCCCAGCGAAACAGCGGCTTTACGGTTGCTTTACCCAACTACATACTCGTTTGGCTACAGTTGGGGTGGAACTAATAGGCCTTTAAAAGAAATAAACAGTTAAAATTAAATACTATTATGTTATAAATTAAGAACATTATTTTTTTTCTATCTTAGCTTTTATAGTTTATCGAAAACATGAATTCTTCATTTAGGAAGGTGTAATTTTCTTACCTAACACAATATATTATTATCTTCAATCGAAGTTAAATTACATTTTCCAGTACCATTTCTTTGCCCACCACTGTACGCATATATAGTGCTCGAAATCATCCCGCCGTAATGACATCTCTCCGTAGCCCCGGGGCCGTATTAAATTTTGAACTCGACTGCCAGCTGTGAATTTTATTTGATTTAATTAAACGCGATTGCATGGGCTTGCATAATGGCCGTCGAATTGACAGTTGGCCACTTGAAGTGCTCCTGGAACTACTCGCCAGTGATGGGTGAAAGCGAGCTGCGATTCGCGCTATCAGCTGTAGATTATATAGGGCTTAGGCTCTGTATTTGGGGAATCGAAAATCCCATACAACTGATAAGGGGTCAAGTGCAATGTCATGGCGAAAAGGCAGTTTTTTACAATCAATTTTTGTGATTGTTATTGGTGAAATACAGTGAAAAAGTAAGAGAGTTCGGTTTATTTACAAATTTTATTTATTTAATTTTGAAAGTACTAATATTTATAGTGCATTATTAATTTACAGATTATGTTAGTATGCTTCTAAATTCTGTTAAATTTTAAATACTTTCTTTTGTGTTCTATATGATAGCATAAGAGACTTGACATGGAAATGATTTTAACAGACCTGAAGCTACTTATATTACTTGCTAATCAGCGCAGTATTTATATTAAATAATAAGTATATTAAAATTATTAAACGTTTTCAACATTATCAACAAATTCAGCTGGAAATTCACAGAATATTATAAACGACAAACAACCCTATTAATTGCTTTCACTGAACCAGGAAATAGCTCCCATCCCGTTGAAAGATCTATTAAGGAGATAAATCATCATCCCAGGTGACGACTAACCTAAGGGTAATGTAAATTGTAAAGCTTAGTTCAACACACTGCTTACCGAGGTTAATCGCGAAAATCTATTCAACAAACAAGTTAATCAGGAAAACAAGTTTCGCGCAGCAAATAGAGCTGAGCAAATGATCGGATTCTAGTCGGAGTCTGGGTTTCATTCCCGACTTATCAGCGGACTAAGACACTCCGGTCTCAGTCTTATCGCTGAACTCTTGACACCGAGAAAAATCTAAGGAGAGCGCAGCGAACGATCAGAGATCGGCTATAAAGCCAGGCAACTTTCCCGTCGGCGCCTCAGTCTAGAATCTCAACTCTGTCGCGATCGTGCATCTATATAGTAATTAAAATATGCTCAAGTATCTGATCGTTGCTCTGGCCCTGTGCGCTGTGGTGTGTATATTATAGAAAATAAATAAAATTCATTAAATCGGAGGTGCAACACAATACTGGAACTCAAATAGCAAGCAAACATACTAAAACGAAACATTAAATGATCAGACAAAAGTAGATGTTTAATTTTTTATTTACATGAATTGATTTTAATGTTTTATGAATATTTACGATTTTTTTTTTTAATAATCTGCATTATTTGTATAGTTTGCTGAGAAATAAAAAAGTTAAAGTTAACTTGTAATTAAGATTGCCATCAGCAAAAGCTTTAAGAAAGCTTTTTATGCAAATCAGCATTTTATTTTTCTAAAACTATATATAAAAGCAGCAATTGTTTCAGCTTGTACTATTATTCTGTGTTTGTTTGCATAATTCCATGTCAAAGCAAGTTTTCATTTCTGTTTGGGGAATTTCAAAGCTTTCGTATAAACTTGCTGGTTATAGTGAAAAAATCCCTTACTGGATGGAAGTATAATCACGATTGCACTTTGGTAAATGTTTATTGTAAATTATTAGGGGAGTATATAAAAAAATACTGATAGGTCACCCAAATTAAATATATTAAATAATAAAACCCCCGCTTTGAACAGGCCCAGGCCGATGGCGAGTGGACGCCCAAGACCGGCGAGGAGATCAAGAAGATTCGCGTGGAGTGCCTGAAGGAGCATCCGCTGAGCTCTGATCAGATCAACCAGCTGAAGCAGCTGATCTTCCCCAACGAGGAGGACGTGCGCAAGTACCTCACCTGCACGGCCACCAAGCTGGACATCTTCTGCGAGTACGAGGGCTACCATGCCGACCGCCTGGCCAAGCAGTTCAAGATGGACCTGACCGAGGCGGAGGCCTTGGAGATTGCCCAGGGCTGCATCGACAACAACTCGCAGAAGAGCTCCGTGGACGAGTGGGCGTTCCGGGGCCACCAGTGCCTCATGGCCAGCAAGATCGGAGACAAGGTGAAGGCCTTTGTGCGGGCCAAGCAGGAGGAGGCCGAGAAGAAGAAGGCCGCTTGAGGCGCCGATCTGGATCCTGAGACCTGAAACCCGAAACCTGGTTACCAATAAAGTGAGCCTGGGGCTTGTGCTGGAATATGCTATAGTTTATTGTTTTAGGCTAAGCAGGGCAACAGGCAAAACCACAATACAAGTGCACCAAACTACGACTACTGAGCGTGGGTTTCTGGGGGAGATTCGGGTGTCCGGTCTGGTTCTGGTTCCTAGGCATCGCCGCCCTCGGATATGATCTTCATGGCCGCGTTGATGTGCTCCACCAGCGGCAGCTCGCTGTCCAGAGCCGGATTGCGGTAGCCCTCGAGGAAGTAGCAGGTCTCGCTGCCCCCGGGATTGGGGAACTCCTTGGGCAGGAACGCAGGATCGCGCGGCTGCAGGTCAAAGTCGAAGCCTTCGTGCTTGGTCAGCCAGCTGGAAAGGAGTAAAAGTCAGAAGGGATTCCTGGATAAGATAAGATAAGAGAGGTCCTTACTCCTTGGTGGTGGGACTGACGTTGATCTTCAGGGCCTCGCTGCCCGACTCAAACTTGTTGGCAATGGTGACGCTGTGCCCGAAGAGGCAGTACCTCGGCATCTTCCTGCCCACCACACCGGCCAGAACGGTGCCCGTGTGCAGGCCGATCCTCATTTTGATTTGCTCGCCGTCATGGGTGATGTGCTTCGAGCAGGCATCGATCATCTTGAGGGCCATCCAGGCCACCTTGTGGGCGTCGTAGATGGAGGCGCGGTGGAGGCCACTGGCCACGCAGTAGGCGTCCCCGATGGTCTCCACCTTGTAGACGTCGAAGAAGTCGCAGAACTCGTCAAAGTCCTTGTAGAGTCCTTCCAGCATGCTGATCACCATGAAGGGCGTGGCCCGCGAACAGATGCTGGTGAAGCCCACGATGTCGCTGAACAGGATCGTGACATCCGGATAGGTCTTGGCGTCGATGGACGAGCCCAGCCAGAGCTTCTCGGCGATCTCAGCGGGAAAGATAAGATGCAGCAGGCTGACGTTCTTCTTCCGCTCCTTGGTCACCGCCGAGTTGGCCTCCTCGATGCTGCTCTTCAGCTTGTCCATTCGCCGGCGCAGCCCATCCTGCGCCCGGGCCTGCTCGCCCACCAGGATCACCTCGCGGGTGGCGTCGTGCAAGGGGATGTCCGATATGAAGAGTCCATTGCAAGTGAGTCCGTCCAAGCCGTCCAGGAAGGGCGAACCGATGAAGAGCAGCGAGTTCGACTCCGGGCAGTGCACCATCTGGCCCTTAATCTCCAGGCCGATGGCCGGGAAGTCCGACACTCCGGGCGGACTGTTCAAGCCGATCAGGAAGGGCGTGTAGGTTCGCCTGACTATGTCCCGGAACTTCATGGTCAGTCCCTTGGGCCGCTTGAAGTCGAAGTAGGTGCTCGCCTGGCAGCCAAAGTCCGCCAGGTACGGCTTGTACAGCTTGCTGAAGCCCCTGCCCAGCTGCACCAGCTCCAGCTCCTCGTTCATGATGAAGTGCCAGGGGAACATCTTGCAGAAGCTCGAGGAGTTCATCTGGAGGTCGGAGGCGTTGCTCGAGTTGCTCCGCTGCACCGTCTCCGGAATGGTCTTGCTCACGAGCGTGGGCCGACCCATCAGCATGGTCTGGGCGTTGTCCTTTACCAGCGAGAACAGGTAGCGATAGCGCCGGGCGTCGCCCTCCACGGGCTCGATCTTGATGTTCACGTCCACCTTGTACAGCATCCGGGTGAGGGCCTTCAGGGAGCCCAGGAGCAGCCAGGCGATCACCGGACGCTCCGAGGTGAAGATAAGCTCGCCCTCGCCGGCGCACACGAATCCAGTGTCGGTCACGTCCTCCTGGGGATCACTTCAACCATTAGGCAAAACGAAAACATAGCACAGATCGCGGAAACCCACCTCCTGCAGCTTCAGCACATCGTAGACGCCGTCGAGAGAGCCCAGAAACTCCTGGAGATCCGTGCCCAGGCAGCGGAAGGCCCGCTCAATGATTCCCGTGCAGCAGCAGGTTATTAGCTCCTCTCCCAGAAGCACCAGGATCTCGCTGGCACTCGCCTCGTCCATCTTGAGGAGCAGCTCTTGGATGTCAGCCAAGTAGTCATAGTTGGCGCAGCTCTTGAAGATTTGGGGATCCAGTTTTCTAGAGCGGATTCCCATACGTAATTAGTTATCAGTTCAAGGATCCAGGAAACAGGGAGTACTCACAGCTTGTGTATGTTGGGCCAGTTCTGGCGATACTTGGCCACCAGCGAGGTGACGGCCGTGTTGAGATCCTCGTTCGACGGGGCGGTCAGCAGCTGGATGGCCATTTGCAGGTGCGTGAGGGTCAGAGCGTCGTCCGAGAGCTCCTCATCCTCCAGAGCCCAATGGGTGCCTGGCTCGGCGATAACCGAGGGCTGACGTGTCAGCGAGTCCGCTCGCCGGAAGAAGGGGCACGCCATGTCGCGTGCTGCTGGCTGCCCAAGTGGCCTCTTCTACTGGATCTATTTCGAGGATTGGACGGGGGCTTAGTCAGGCAATTCAATTATTGGCAACTAAATCAATTATTCACAAAATATATTTCCGAGTAAATGGAAGTGGCTGCACACAAGCCACTTAAACGTTCAGGTTTATTTATGCAATTTTAATCAATTGATTTATGGTCGGAAAGTAAGTTTTGAGAACCATTGAGATTTCTGCGGATTGATTATTTTTATTAAAACTCTTTGTGGTGTGAATTATGTGAAACCTTTTATACATTTTTTTATATTTCTTTAAAAGTGACTACATTACATGTGATTTTTAGGTCACCTCCAAGATAATGCATATTTCCTTGAACTTTGTTGCATAATTCTTGGCCCCAAAAAATGTCACATTAAAATTTAAACTTAAACAAATAACAATAACTAAAATTAGCAGATTTCAATCTAAATAAAATTTTTCTTAGTTTAAGTGTAACCCAGTTTAATGTGTGTGTTCCCTGGGAGATTCTGCCATCGATTCGTTGCGAAAAAAACATTTTCTCAAGTTCAACGTGCACTTGTGCGAGGTGGGAGGTTTTTTGGGAGGATGTCTTTGGTACGTGAGCCCACGTCTCTGTCCGTGTCCATGTCCCTGCAGTATCTCGAGTGTGCACCCCACATCCCAGTGTGTCTCGGAGGTCAAGTGTGTGTGCCAGTCAGCCTTTCTTGGCAGGGTGCGCGAGCCCTCTTGCTTTTTCTGGCCCAGGACATTACCATAATTTTACTTTGCATAATGTATGACGTTTATGAGGAGTGTACCCTCTTTTCCCCCTGCAGCCTCGACAACTAGCGGGTGGGTGCCTTGCTCTATGTGTGTCACTCTGGTCAGTGGCTTTAATTTTCACCACCTCACCTCCTTGGCCTTTACAGGAGTGTGTATTTGCTTACAGGAAGCCCTTGTGCTGGGTCCAAGGGATACACAATTTTCCACACACTCTGGCACAATGATTTCCCTCTTAGGGGAGGTCTTCCCACACTTTCAGCTTAGCATACTTTTAGGCTTTAAACTGGGACTTACCGGGGTTTTTAAATTTATATTTTTCCTTGCCCAAGAATGCACTTTTCTTGTCTTTAATCGCTGACGAAGTCCTGTGCTGCAGCCGAGGAATTTTTCGCACGCCTGAAAAATGCCACAACTCGTAATGGAATGAACTTTTTGGCCAAAATAAGCTGGCGAAAAAGTTTTAAGCCTCCCGAAAAAGCTTCTCCAGAGAAAGCTCTGACCAAAGTGAAAGTGTGTGCAGAGATTGTTGCATTGTTTTGGAAAAGATACAAAGAGAGGGCCAGCGAGTGCGCATGTGTATCTTTGGGATTGAAGTTCGTGCGATGCTAATTGAGCTTTCTCAGCGGCGGTCAGTTCTCGGTCTCTCAATTAACCTGTTGCGTGAGCAAAGCTCATAGTTCTCAGTTCTCAGTTCTTTCGCTCTCTCAGTTTCTCTGTGATAATAACAAAAGGTGAAAAAATAATCAATCTGCCCCTCCTGTACTCGTATATCTGTGTATCTGCAGATTGCTGCATACACATGCTGCACACCACATGTCCGAAAGAGTGAGTTCTCTCAGAAATCAAACACAGAAGGCAAAGGCAAGAAAGAGACTTGTGTCCAGCGAATCGAAAAATTATACGCTTCTTCTCAGTTTTCAGTTTTCAGTTTCGGTTTCAGTTTATCGGCGTTGGTCGCCCCGCTCGCAGCGCGTTCTTTTCCACCTTATTATTATCAAGTATTATTAGAATTGTTTTCATTCCCATTTTCCATTCAACATTCGCGGGGTGGCGGCGAGTTTTTGTTTATTTTCGATTCCGCGCTCGTATATATATCTGAATCGTGTGAAAGTGCAGCTTGGACAAACTTGTTACTAGACTTAATAGTTGTTATTTGCACTAATTACCTATCGCAATGATGGATTTCGGGCAACTCGTAAGTGACTCTGAGGGGTTTCAGTTGGGGTCACATTTCCCTGAATAATTAAACAATAAACAAATACAGTTATTTACAAACAAATAAATATATTTACGGAGAACGCACGAGTAATAGAAATTAAAGAATCAGGGTAGATAAAATAAACTAAGTGTTTTAGACACAAAACAATTGTTAACCTATTATAATAATTGGTTGAAAACTCTTTAAAGCTACTTAACTTACTTGTCTCATTTATATTCCTTACGAAATTATACTTGGCTTGTAAATTAATAAATACAAGAATACCCTGAGTTGGCCTTAAAATATAACCCAATTAAAATTCTCACTAATGCGTGTTTAATTCCAAATGCGTTTATGTGAAAAGTTCCTTTGTTATTTGCTTATATGTTTGGAAATATAAAATCATTCTCCATAAATCTGAATTTAAAATATTTTCCAATCCACGTATAATTTTGGTTGGGTTATGGCAAGAGATAACCTCCATTATGTGCTGCGGATGCTTTATCTAACCGCTGAAAGTGGGTCTATAAAAAGAATGTAAAGCTTCGTCCTTGACCTTGCACACACTGCCTTTCAGCCATCCATCTCTCTGAATTCCTCTGAAGTGCTCTGAAAGCTCCTGCACCGAAAACGAAAGTTGCGAGGCCTGTAACACCCACCCCACCCTCTACCTTCTAAACCTACCCCTACTAACCACTTGCTAATGATATGCAAATTAACATCCTTCATAAACCATAAAACCATAAAACCATAAATATTTGACGAGTGGCACAAGGCAGGAAATCGAAGCCACAAGCCAAGGCGCTTTAATCTAATCTGCTCAATTTTCTTAATCGGTGTGCTTGTGTGTATTTTGGACCCGCCATGCATATGGTACGATTAGCGATTATCGCAGGGGCTATTTCTTGACCAAAGCAACCGGCGATATCTGTAAAGATTTTACATTTTTAAAGAGGCTATTTTTGGTATAAACCAATTACAGTGCAAGCGTACTAGGAACTTATCTAAATAGTATACAGGGTGTTTGAGATATAGACTATTATTTAATTTATATTATTCAACTTAAAACAATTTAGATATTTATTCCAAATATAAATTTAAGGCCAAGGGGCAGAACCCCAAACTGCTGCCCTTCCTGGGTACCCTTATCCTTTACTTCTCGCTGGTGCGCCGGGATCCCCAAGGAGAGCTATGGACCACAGTGCTCAAGTGTCTGCCCATTGTGGCCCTGATGTTCTATGTGGTGGCCAAGGGCTTCTCGCTGAAGAAGGAGTAAGTTCTCTTGACATTTGAGGAAAACATATTACCCAAAGTTCTCTTAATTATTTCAGATATCGCCGCTCACTTTGGATTCTCTTGGGTCTGATTTTCTCCTGCGGCGGTGATGCTCTCCTTAATGTGAATCTGTTTCCTTTTGGAATGGTATCCTTTGGCGTGGCGCATGTCTTCTACATCAGCGCCTTTGGCTGGAAGCCCGTGAAGTGGCTGATTGGAGTGGCCCTCTATGTGGCCGTTTCACTTTGTAAGTTTTGGGTTTATTTGGGTTTATTTGAATATATATCTAAAATAAATAATATCACTCCTTTCTTACAGTCGTGTACTTTGTGCACGAAAAACTGGACGAAATACTCATCATTGGAGTGCCCATCTACTGTTTTCTGATCACCACGATGCTGTGGCGAGCCCTAGCCCGTGCCGTGGACACCAGAAGCTTCCTGACCGTGTTCTGTGCCATCGGAGCCATCCTCTTCGTGATCTCCGACGCCTTGATCGCGGTCACCATGTTCGTAGGAGTTCCCCTGCCCGGCGCCCGCCTCCAGATCATGATCACCTACTATGCCGCCCAGTTTGCCATTGCGCTGAGCACGTCGGACGATGGACCTGCGGCGCCGGATCAGCGCTCCTTTCGCAAGAAAACCAAGTGAAGCCAGGAGCACCAGTAGTGGCCAATGCTCAAGTGGGGGAAGCCCATCAAAAAACATAAACCATGAACCACCAAATTTAGTACTTCCATAACGACGCCTAGACGCCATTAATGTGCGTTTGTGTTCCCTACCCCAGTAGCCTAGAGTAACCAAATATTACTCCCATTTTTGTTTTCGGATTTCTTGAGGATGTGGAAACTAATCTTTTCGTAGAGTTTAGTAGATGTTTTGTTGGACTTGAACTAGTAAATATATATTAATGTTATTACGTTATGCGCGCTTCTGTATCTTCTGGTTTTGGAAAGTTTATCGTTAATTAGATTTAGATTAGATCACCTACTATGCCGCCCAGTTTGCCATTGCGCTGAGCACGTCGGACGATGGACCTGCGGCGCCGGATCAGCGCTCCTTTCGCAAGAAAACCAAGTGAAGCCAGGAGCACCAGTAGTGGCCAATGCTCAAGTGGGGGAAGCCCATCAAAAAACATAAACCATGAACCACCAAATTTAGTACTTCCATAACGACGCCTAGACGCCATTAATGTGCGTTTGTGTTCCCTACCCCAGTAGCCTAGAGTAACCAAATATTACTCCCATTTTTGTTTTCGGATTTCTTGAGGATGTGGAAACTAATCTTTTCGTAGAGTTTAGTAGATGTTTTGTTGGACTTGAACTAGTAAATATATATTAATGTTATTACGTTATGCGCGCTTCTGTATCTTCTGGTTTTGGAAAGTTTATCGTTAATTAGATTTAGAGTAAATTTAAAAATAGCGCGAAAGTATGCCCGTTTATAAAGTCGGAATGTGGCATCTGGTCACACTTAAAATGGTTACGTTGCCAGAGTGTTAGAGCTAGCTGTTATACCTATTTTCATCAATGACTTCAACCTTTGTATAACAATTTAGAGATATTTAGAAGGGGTCACACTTTTATGTGTGGTCACACTGCTGCAAATTTTTCCGCTTTTTTGCATTTAAAAACCATTTTGTTTGATTGTTCACCGTATTAGTTAATTTTAAGGAGCCCCGACTTGACAAGATGCGTCCACCAGAGTTCAAGTTGAGCAATCCGCCCGAGGACCTGATCTCGGCGGTGAAGTTTGGCCCCAAATCGAACCAGTACATGGCGGCGTCCTCTTGGGACGGCACCTTGCGCTTCTACGATGTGGCGGCAAACCAGCTGCGTCAGAAGTTCCTCAAGGAAGCCCCCATCCTGGACTGCGCCTTCATGGTGGGTAGAGTGCTTACACCCTTACATGAATCCCAAGCTAACCCTCTGGTTTCCAGGACATTGTTCACGTGGTGAGCGGCTCCCTGGACGGGCAAGTGCGCCTGTTCGATGTGAACACACAGGCGGAGAGCGTAGTTGGGGCGCATGAGGAGCCCATTAGGTGCGTGGAGTATGCGGAGTATGTGAACGGCATCCTAACCGGCAGCTGGGACAAGAGCATCAAGCTGTGGGACATGCGGGAGAAGCGCTGCGTCGGCACCTACGAACAGAACAACGGGAAGGTGTACTCCATGTCGGTCATCGATGAGAAGATCGTGGTGGCCACCTCAGATCGCAAGGTGCTCATCTGGGATCTGCGCAAAATGGACAGTTACATTATGAAGCGCGAGTCCTCGTTGAAGTATCAGACCCGCTGCATCCGACTCTTTCCCAACAAGGAGGGCTACGTCATGTCCTCCATCGAGGGCAGGGTGGCTGTCGAGTACCTAGACCACGATCCGGAGGTGCAGCGCCGCAAATTCGCCTTCAAGTGCCACCGGAACAAGGACAAGAACATTGAGCAGATTTATCCCGTGAACGCGCTGAGTTTCCACAATGTTTATCAGACTTTCGCCACTGGAGGATCCGACGGCATCGTGAACATCTGGGATGGGTTCAACAAGAAGCGCTTGTGCCAGTTCCACGAGTACGACACCTCCATTTCCACGCTCAACTTCAGCAGCGATGGCAGTGCCTTGGCCATCGGCTGCTCCTACTTGGATCTGCTAACTGAGCCGCCGGCAACAGTGCCCCATCCGGCCATCTATATACGCTACCCAACCGACCAGGAAACAAAGCAGAAATAATCCCTATTGACTTTATTATTCGTTTTTATCAACACGCGTGGAGCAAATATACGATTTAAGCTACTCAATTGACCTCCACTCCTTTGCCTTGGCGTAAACATCCTTGATGAGCACCCAGAGAAGCTTTCCCAGCACCAGAAAGAATTCCACACAACTCAAGGCAGAAGCTCCGATGTAGAGACTGACGATGCCGCCAAATCCGGACACCAAATCCAGATTGGTGTACTTGAGTTTTGTGATGATTTTGGTCATCACCCGTTGGCCATAGTAGACCTGGACCTTGATCAGTCTCTCCGTGGAGTTTTTGGCGCTGTAAGTGGTTGAGTTTTATTCGAATTTCGTTAACAAAAGCCGAGCCAAACTTACTAATCTAACCTCCTGACATTGAGCGTCATTTTGTACTGCCGCGAATTGCAATTGTCGGGACAGTGGCAGAAGTGTCCGCGTCGCGAGTCGTTGATGTACTTGTCCTGGGTGCCCGTCTTCACATAGCTAAAAATATCAGCGTTGATGCCCAGGCACTGGGCATCCAGTATGCCGCACTCACGAATGCCCTCTGGAAGGAATGGGGGCTGTAGTTAGGCAGGGAAAGTTGAGTGATTCTTCAAGGCAAACCAATGGGAGGAAGGAAAACGGGCATGGTACAATTGCAGGTCGTCAGCACGGCCTGATGAAGGCACACGGCCAGACAATTATCTCGATTATAGGTCAGCGTGGTGTTCTGGAAGTACGGATTGCGCTCGTTCTACGGGGGACAGGAAGTGGAAATAATGTTTAATGGCTTCACAATTAACTCACATCAAAGTAGCAACGCCGCCTCGCCGGACTCATTTCATAGGTGTTTGGGGAGGTTTCCGTGACCATTGGATGCACGGCCACAAAGTTCTCCGTGTCGGGGTATAGGTGATACATCATTTCCGTGGACCACTGACGCGGTTCCTTAATCATAAGCTGATTGTAAGGGCGGTTTAGGTAGTAAGTCTTGTAAGTAATGTGTTTTCTCAACAGAGTCCCTATAGATCGTTATACGATCGTAAGCTCAACAGAGAAGCCTCAGTAGAAAACTTACATTCATTCCAAATGGCAACGCAGCGCCATCGCGCACCAGGGAGTGGGACACATTCAACGTAAACTTGAGTCCCGAATCCTCGCCAGCCGTGCTTAGTCTGTACGGATAGAACTTGTTGGTCAGCTGCTTCTTCTGGGAAAGATCCGAGATTAGGGAGTTAAAGACCAGGCACTGCCCCTTCTCCGTTTGCTCCGCCACAAACAGCTTGCAGCAATCATACGGCGTCTCATCGAAGGCGCAGGAGTCGGGAACAAAGAGCTCGTCACAGCGGTAGGCCACATAGTTGATTACATCCTTTAATTTTAGAGAAGCCATCCCCGATAGATTCCTGGCTTCCAGATTTGTCGCTTGCTTAAAGTTTGTAAAGGTTATGAGCTCCATAACGATTAGAAATAGTCGAAATGTTTCCCGGAGGTCTGCATCTGCAAGGTTAGGAAGAAATCGCAGGGCGGCACTCGGAGCTCTCTGCCAGTTGACGTGGGCCCATGGACAGATGCCAACTGCAGGGAACTCGATATGGTACACGGGCAACTGGGTGGTGTCTATCAAGCTGACCAGTTGCTGCTCGTCATAGCGATGCCTCAACACGGAATAGAAACCAAAACCGGTGATTCCGGCGCCCAAGACGATGGTGATCCACAAGCATCGTTGCCAGAGATGCCGCTCCTCGAAGACGTGCTGCATCCCATGGATGGTGGAGTGGGCAAACGAGGAGCGCAGCCTATCCCGATAATTTATCCTAGGTGGCTTGTTCCTGAAGCGAAGCAGGCCCTGGTTGGGACGGCGCGGCGCCACAAGTTCCCTGGTGTAAAGCAACATGACGAATGAGCAAAGTTTGGCCAAAGTTCTCACCTCAACAAGGGCGGTCTTATTACCCATCAACTCTAGGGGTGCGAACAGCACTGGAATAAATAATGTACACATTTAATACTTGATAAATTTAAGTATTGTCATATTTAATTAAAGGAAAACTGAACTTTTCCGGAAGCAATGGGTTGATTACCTAAATTAATGCTTATCGGTATCAGAAAAGCCAAACCTACCCCTTGGCAGGTGGCACCGCGATAGGCCCACTCGCAGGCGCTAGAACCCTGCTCATTCGAGTCCACACAGCCGGCCAAGGTGAACTGGGAGGCTTTTTAATTTCAGTTTCTTATATTTATATTTTTGTATTAATACCAAAATTAAGGGTCAAGACGCAGGGTCCCAAACTGCTGCCCTTCCTGGGTACGCTCATCCTTTACTTCTCGCTGGTGCGCCGGGATCCCCAAGGAGAGCTATGGACCACAGTGCTCAAGTGTCTGCCCATTGTGGCCCTGATGTTCTATGTGGTGGCCAAGGGCTTCTCGCTGAAGAAGGAGTAAGTTCCCTTGAAATTTGATGCAAACATAATACCCACAGTTCTCTTAATTATTTCAGATATCGCCGCTCACTTTGGATTCTCTTGGGCCTGATTTTCTCCTGCGGCGGTGATGCTCTCCTCAATGTGAATCTGTTTCCTTTTGGAATGATATCCTTTGGCGTGGCGCATGTCTTCTACATCAGCGCCTTTGGCTGGAAGCCCGTGAAGTGGCTGATTGGAGTGGCCCTCTATGTGGCCGTTTCACTTTGTGAGTTTTGGGTTTATTTGGGTTTATTTGAATATATATTTCAAATAAATAATATCACTCCTTTCTTACAGTCGTGTACTTTGTGCATGAGAAACTGGACGAAATACTCATCATCGGAGTGCCCATCTACTGTTTCCTGATCACAACGATGCTGTGGCGATCCCTAGCCCGTGCCGTGGACGCCAGAAGCTTCCTGACCGTGTTCTGTGCCATCGGAGCCATCCTGTTCGTGATCTCCGACGCCCTGATCGCGGTCACCATGTTCGAGGGAGTGCCCCTGCCCGGCGCCCGCCTCCAGATCATGATCACCTACTATGCCGCCCAGTTTGCCATTGCGCTGAGCACGGCGGACGATGGACCTGGATTATCTGGATTAACTTCTTGACAAATTTAAGTATGTGCATATTCAATTAAAGGAAAACTGACTACCCCACTTCCCCAAGTGAACAGGCAACGCATAGTTTTCCGGAAGCAATTTTATTAACTAAATTAATTCCTATCAGAATCAGAAAAGCCGTACCTACCCCTTGGGGCCAGGCTCTCCTGGATCTGAGCCAGGTTTTCCCGCAGCAGGCAGGTGGCACCGCGATAGGCCCACTCGCAGGCGCTGGAACCCTGCTCATTTGAATCTACACAGCCGGCCAAGGTGAAATGAAAAGCGTCCAGCTGCTGATGGATGTTCTCCACATTAAAGCCGGTCTGGTTATTGAACAGCTCCCACTTGGTGAAGACGCACTTGAAGTAGCACTGGGTCTTTGTTTCGTTAGGATACTCCAACTTCTTGTACTTCTCCACGAGATCCGCAGGCAGGTCCAGCTCCTTGACGCACTCCTGGCGGTAGGTGAGTACGTCATTGCGAGTCCGCCGCCTGTAGTCAGCGAAGGCCTGTGATCCGTGGAAGGGATTGCTCTGAATTCGATTAATTATTTAACTAGGATCCCACACACTCACCAGGCTAAGGCTTATAAGCACGCAGATGGCAATAAAGCTATTCATTTTTCTGGGATTCCCTGCGTTGACTGGCTGGTCCAAGATAGAGCAAAGATATATATACCTCGCGAATGGGTCTGATTTAACGAGTGCACTTGTTGCTTTGTCAGGCTGCCAAGTGGACAACAATGGATATGTTGATGCCTTCTGATAAATTAAGATCCAGACTGGACCGCAGATACAATTTTTGTAAAAAAAAGAAAAGAGTACCAGAATTCGCAGTGAATATGGCGTTGCCCTTCAAGATGACTAGGCCCTTCTGGTCTACCTATTATTTCCCACCAAGTCAAGGAAAAAACCATGATACTTTTTCGGAAATCAAAGAGTTTATTAACTAAATTAATGCCTATATCAGTGCAGGTCCCTCCTAAGCTTTGGGGGCCAGGCTCTTCTGGATCTGGGCCAGGTTCTCGCGCAGCAGGCAGGTGGCGCCGCGGTAGGCCCACTCGCAGGCATTGGAACCCTGCTCGTTCTTGTCCACACAGGCGGCCAGGGTGCCGTGGAAGGCCTCGTTGTGGTCGGCGCCATGGCCCACCAGCTGCTGGTGGATATTCTCCACATTGAAGCCGGTCGTTTTGTCGAAGAGCTCCCACTTGGTGAAGACGCACTTGAGGTAGCACTGGGTCGTGGCGTCATTGGGGTAGTCCCACTTCTGGTACTTCTCCACGAGATCAGCCGGCACGGCCAGCTCCTTGACGCACTCCTCGCGGTAGGTCAACATGTCGCTGCGATTCCTCAGACGGTAGTCAGCGGAGGCCTGTGATCGGAGAAAGGAGTTGGATTTAAATTAGTCAAGAAGTTCCATGATAGACAGGGCAAGGGGCACACTCACCAGGCCAAGGCTAATCAACACGCAGATGGCAACGAAGACCTTCATGTTTCTGGGATTTCTTAGAGTTGCTGGTCCAACGATCGAGCGAAGACTGTGTCTGTCGAGGCCCAGACAGCCGCTATTTATACCCCTTGGGCGGGGTCTGATTCGGACTTGGACTTGGTACCTGCGCGGTCTCCAAGGGACGCGCCCGAAATATGTGCCGATAGATGATTATTCTCCTCGAATTGGTTTTTTGTATTCCCTCCCCGGGCATTCGCTTCCCGCGTTAATGCTCTTGTGATGTCCCCAAGTGGACAACAATGGACGTGTTGATGCCATCTGATAACCTAAGCAGCTGGCTCCGGCTGTGCCGCCTGATAAGACTACTCCTCCCCTTTAATCTCTGGCAAATTGGCATATATTAATCAGCTTTCTTTTTAAATAATACGGTTCTTAAAAGTGTTTAGCAAGCTCAGAACTTGTGGCATCGTTTAATTACACCCGAAAAAATCAAGAGATATGTTTATAATTTAATAAAAAGAAGACAATTGTGTGGATTGGCATGGGATTTATATAAAATTTTAAAGAACTCAAATATGCTTTAATAAGCTAACCAATACATGTCTTCAGGTGCACGTGAACATTCCTTATTAATTCGATGTCCCGAACGTTCTGGAGCTGCACTTGAAAATCCAGAAATTTTCCACTGCCCGTGCAGGTAGCTATAAGATTCCCTTTGTTGTGTCTCGATTTATTTATTTATGTGCGTGTGTATCCCAAGCACCAGGTGAGGAAGATAGGGTTTTGTGTCTGTGATTCGATTACAGGTTGGCACAGGTATAACGTGAGAAAGCAGCTGCCCCTAGCTGGGATCTAAGAGCCATTAGGAAGGCGACAGCAGGCAAAGCGATCCAGGAAGGCATTCACTCCGCCCAGCACAGAGATGCCCATGATCAGACCTGCTATTCCTCCATAGGAAACTGTGGAATAATAAGACGAAGTGGAACTATTAAAATCCCGAATCCAAAATGAGAGGCAGTTACCCATCAAATCGATGAGGGTGAAGCGCAGCATAGAGCGGTAGGAAAAGAGGGTCTCCTCCTGAAAGTACACATCTATCTCGATCTCCGTGGCATGGCTGGTGAGGGCGCTCATCTTCTCCGTGTACGTGGAGGTGTGGTACTGGGTGTGATCGCACTGGGGAAAGCAACCGCAGTCAACGGTGGTGAATACGTTGTCCCTGGACTCCTCGATGATGTTGCTCATGGAAAAAAGGTTTACTGGAGAGGGAAAAATGTAGGAAATCATTTAAAAATTATACATAATATTTACAAAATTAAGTGGAGAACTTACATTTGTGCTTATTAAAGCACTGCAGGTCCTGAACACCACAAAGCCTACTGCCTGTAGAGTCTTTCGCTTCCGTGATCTCTTCCTCGCTCAAAGTGGCACCTACTGGGAAATTAATTGTGCAGTTGCATTTCTCAAGAATGTACTTGTAATGACACTTGTAGATGCACTCCGAACGGGATTTCCCCTTTATCGAGATTTCACCCTAAAGAGGAACAATTTTCACTTAAATAATTACTTAGTTATTTAAAGTAGTAAGTATTTTCACCTCAAAGTAACAACGTCGCATTTCCAGAGGACGGGCTCGAACACCTGCTTCGGCGGTGAAACGTAAAGGTTCCACAGGTACCACAATGCGATCCTCCGAGGTGTAGTCAATGCCCATTCCTAGATACTGAGCAGGCTCATGGACAATAACCTGGCGAATGTAAATGAGAATAACCAATAAATAAAAGGAAAATTAATGAATTGCTAGAACTCACCCCCAACGAATTCACAGAGTACAGATTTTGCTTCCGTTTGATCTTCACATTAAGTCCCGATGAAGAACCCGATGCAGCCACCGACCACGGCCAGGTTGGATCCCTGTCCGGGGCGAGCTGGGTGTTGAACACAAAGGCGAATCCATTGAAGGTCTTTCCCGGCCGAAAGATGTCGCAGCAGTTCACTGTCTTCCGCCGCCACTGGCACTCGGTGAAGAAGGACTGGCAATTGAGCTGCCAGGAGATGCCCCACGACGTAAGGCTAAGGTCTTGGAAATCGGAAAACTCGGTGAAGTTCTCATCCGTGAGGCGAACCGCCCCCGGAGTCTGCCAGATCACGGACTGCACCAGATTGTATAACCTTTCGTAGTGCACCACCTCTTCCGATCGATTCAGGCTGGTGAAGTTCATTGGGATAATGGTCACGGCGGGAAACTTGATCTCCGACACATGCATATCGGTGCGCTCGATGGTGGTCTGTACCCAGTAGTAGAAGTACCTCTCCGAGGACAACACGCTCACGTAGACAGTGGCAATTGCGGCGATTATTTTTAGGGGAATCCGGGCGTACCTTCGAAAATATTAATAAAATAATAAGTCCTATTATTTGAGGCTCTATCACGCACTTATTATTAGCAAATTTGTCCCAAGCTATAGCCACCACTCACCTCCTGACCGATATGAATGAATTCTGATCCTTTTCCTTCCCCTTCTTGAGCTCCTCGGGGTCATCATCATTATAATCGGGCTTCCACGCAACTGGACTCATTTCGCGACGGCGTCAGAACTAAAACTGTGGGAAAGTCACTGCTAATTGGCAGCTAGACTGCGGCTAATCAATGAGCCAAACAGCCACTTCTGCTGGCGCTTATCAATGGCCGCCGGAAACATAACTACTCAATTACAGAGCTTGTGAGCCGTAATGGATGGCCGGAAACTTTGCCCGCTCGCTGCAATTACAGGCGAAGACCGAGGCCATAAAAGGGTTCCCCGGATTCCCGGCGAAAGCTCAGTGTGATTGAGTGACTCAACGGGATTCCGGAATGGCCAAAAGTGATACTAACCGTAAATCGACCGAGGCAGCAGCAGCAGCAGCTAGTGTCGCCGCCGCTGACAAGTGCTTTTTGGACCTCATCAGGGAGTATTTTCGGAGTTACTGCGAAAAGTCCACGATTCACTGCGTCCGCTACTTGTACGATCCGCATTTGCACAATGTGGAGAGGTGAGCAATAGCTGACTTAATCATTCAAAATATTTAAATTATTTTAGTAAATAAATCCTTCTCCGGCAGACTCATCTGGTGCGCACTCCTCATCATCAGCGTGGGCCTGTCCTTCTTCTTCTACCTGCTGCTCTCGGAGCGCTTTGTGTCCCAGAAGCTGCAGACGGTGGTCCACGATCCGCAGTATCCGGTGTTCCTCGTCCAGTTTCCCGCCGTGGGAATCTGCACGGACAACCGCATCAATTGGAGCAAGTTGGAGGCGGCCAAGAAGGAGTTCCTGCCGGTGAACTCCAGCGTGCAATTGGTGGAGAGCTTCACCGTCCTGGTATCTCGACTGGAGACCCTTCGCTTTGGCAGTTATATGGCGAGCTTGTCCCAGCTGGAGGACGATAATCTGGAGGCTGTGAGTTTTGTGAACATCACGGAGCTGGCTATGTTTCTGACCGCGCGCTGCGAGGAGATCCTGGTGCCAAAGTCCTGTCTGTGGCGTGGCTCCGCCTTCAATTGCTGCGAGTACTTTGTGCCGGAGAAGACCGAGTTTGGATTTTGCCTAGTTTTCAACTCGGAGCTCTCCCCGCGCTCCAAGGCAATCAGGGAAAAGGAGGGCGCCAGGTTCTATCCCCGGCACAATGCCAAGGCTGGCCAGAGCACGGGCTTGAACTTTGATCTGCTCATCAACGAGAGCTTCAAGAGACCGGATTCCCAGGCCACTGATAATGTCTATGTAAGAATCACTAAGTTGTTCCCTAGGAAGCTATATATCAAACTGATCTACTTCTTCCTCTCCAGATAATGATCAAGAAACCAGATCAAATATCCAATGTTGTATATTCGATGACCCAAAACACGGAGACCTATGTCACTGTTCGCCCGGATCTCACCTGGACGGATGAGACGACGCGCAGTATTCCGCCGGAGCGCCGGAACTGCCTTTTTGCGGACGAGCAACTCGAGCTGGACACCCATGACGCGGCCAGAAAGTATGGCAAACCCTTTCAGCTCACCAACTGCCTGAATAGATGCCACGAGTCCTACCTGGTTCAGCTGTGCAACTGTTCGCTGCCTATTTTCTTTTTGTATAATAGCAGAGGTAAGTCTTTAATAAATAAATGTATCCCAATAAGATGCGATTCGGTTCCAATAGGACTTCCTAGCCCAAATTCCGTCCAACCGCCACTAAATTTTGAAGCATACTTTTAGGCTAAAATTGATTAATTTTTAAAGTTTTTTTTTATTTTACTTTATATTATATTTTCTTCTTGTTAAACATAATAAAGGCCGAAATATGATAATATTATTTCTTAAGAGATACATATTTATTTTCTTCCTCAGTCAAAGAATGCGATGCAGCCAGTCTCCGCTGCGTGGCCCGTCACAATGGTGAGACTGATTCGAAAGGTTTAGCTCTTCAAATAATGCCTCCAATCCGTTGCAGACATTTTCAGCTATGACAAACGTCGAGACGAAGACGAACTTTTCAGTGCCACAAAACCGGGAATGACCTGTTCTTGTTTGGTGAACTGCTACCTCCTGGATTATTACACGGCCACCACCACGCTGCCTTTGGCTGCCCGCAAGCTGTAGAGTTAATCCTCTCCCGTAAATGATAAATAATATATAGAACCCCTCCATTGCAGCCCCAAGGATCCGCAGCTGAAGCTCTTCAAGGTGGATGTGCACTACCAGGTGGAAACGACGCCTCTGTATCGCACCAGCCTGGAGTTTACCATAATCGATTTAATTGGTGCTGTTCTAGGACACCCTAAAGTAAATCTTTAAATTAAATTTAATTTTTTTTTTAGCCAATCTGGGCGGCATCTTTGGCCTCTGTCTGGGGGCCTCGATGGTCAGTGCCTTTGAGCTGATTTATTACCTAACTGTGGGACTCGCCATGCACCTGTACGACAACCAATATTACGGAGTCCTAAACAAACAGTTGAGGATTAAGTGGCGGAAATTTAAGAGTTACTTGAAGAACGAAGTCAGTCACTTGGCAGAGCATCATGATGCCCCAAAAGGACCCACCAGGCAGCCGATAAGCCGAAGAAAAAACGCGTGGTAACTTGCACATTTATTTATTTATTTAAGAGAAACATTCACATGGATATTGTACTTGATAAAATTGTTAATATGTGTTTTTGATGGGCGTTATTTTTCTCTGGCCAAAGGGTATGGTAATTGTGTTTTTACTTCGAAGTTTTTCCCTTCTTCTTTCACCTCTCAAGTACAAATACAGGCCAATGGAGAAGTAGTAGGCCAATTCGAAGGCACTTAGCAGCGAGGCGCCCAGAAATAGTCCAATAATGCCACCAAAACTAGCTGAAATACATTATTAAAATCTAAATTAATATAAGAAAAATTATAATATGACTTGAACCCACCCAAAAGTTCCACAAAAGTATATCTCATGGTGGTCTGATATTGGATAAACCAACCGGATTGGTAGAATATATCCAAGCGCATTGTGCCCGCCTCGGTATCCGTTTCATTATTACTAATGATAGTTTCCAGATTATTAATTTTCTTAAGATGGTTATTAACTCACTCCAGTGGTGCTGTTGCGAAAACGCGCTCAAATATCAGCTGAGTGCAGCTGGTGAAGCAGTCGCAGATCATACCGTCCTTGTAAAGATTGTCCACAAATTCCTTTTCCTCGGGATGACGTTCAATGCTGAAGGTTACTGTGTGGATTGAATGTTGATAATAGATTTAAAAATTTAAACAAACCTAATACAACTCACGTCGATTATCGTAAAGACACTTGTAGTCCGAAGCCTTGCAGACCGTGAAGTTATCTAGGGAAGATTCAAATAATCACTTTTGAACCCTTTTCAAGTTGATTTCCTCACCCTTGTCCGTCACGGGAAAGAAGATATGTGGCGAGCACTTGCACAGATTGACGACATGCTCCTGGTGGCACTTGGTGCGACAGTTCCCGACCCAATAGGTGAAGCCCGGCAGATTCTTGTAGTACGGATCATGGATCTCGTCCGGAAAGATACAGCGACGCACCACAGGAGACACAGCCCGAGTGCGCTCATCGGTGTTCGTGAGCCTGGGCACCATGCTGATCCGTGTGTGCGCCTCGTGCGGCACGTGGCGGACCACGTCGCTCCACTGCTGTGGCTGCTTGATCATCACATTAACTCCACGTTTTCCGGGACGGATGAGGGATCTGTTGAGTCGCAGGAAGACATCAAGTCCGGATCCTTCGCCAAACGAGGGTGTTCGAAGCGGAAAGTACTTGTCCTCCTTCTGCAGACGGTTTGTATTGATAAAAATAATGCAAATTAATTTATAACAAGTTAGGAGTTACCCTTGCAGTTTGCTAACTTAGAAAAGGCACAACTAAACCAATATTACATATATTTCAATTTGGAATGCTTTTCTGTGTTAGTTTTTATTAGAGCTGCATATTGAGTTTAGAAACTTAAAAACTATGATTTTATACAGACTCACCGCTCTCTGTCGAGATGCCTGGCTTATAACAGTATTAAAGACGTAGCACAAGCCCGACTCCGTGAACTGAAGCTCAAAGACCTGACAGCAGTTCACGGGATTTCCCCGCCAGCGACAGGCCGACAGGATGTCCTGGCACCTGAACTGAATATACTCGTACACCTGCGCCAGATCCACACCATCCAACATGTGAAGATTGGCGGCCAGGGTCTCGTTCCTAAAGAACTTCGACAGCTCTGCCAAGCGAGACAAGTGCGGATCTGCTGCAGCAGTGAAGAAACTAATGAAGACATCCTTTTGGACGTCCGTAGCATTGGCCCCCAGAAAATGTTCAGCAGCCCCGTTCTCCAGCATCCGCCAGTCTATCCGATTCCGCGGACACAAGGCAATCGAGGGAAAAGGCACCCGGAAAATAGGGAGCATCGTGTTCTTAATGGTGGTCTGGATGCGAACTGATTGGTATAGAGCGCTCAGGTCTACATAGACCACGATGGCGCCAATGGTCGTGGCCACCAGGATCAGCAGCCAGATTATTCTAAACCCAGAAATATATATATAAGCTCCAGACTTCTTCTGCTCATCACTCACCTCTCAAAGTTCCTCATCTTTGGCTCGGCCAGATATCGTATGCCATGAACGGAGGAGGCGGCGGCGTAGTCCTTGAGATATGGCAGCAATATCCTCATTATTTTCCCAGGCCCACGACTGCCATTCTTCTGGGGCGTCTGGATAAGTCCTGTCTTTCCCCCATAGTCCCCATATATTGGCCGACGAGGCCGAGGCAGTTCCAAAGGATAGAACATGACCAAGTTCCTGCGAGATATATGCTCTGCCTGCGACGCTTGCGACGAAATTGAGAATTCAAATTTAAGCTGAGCCTCCGCAGCATTGAACTCAATCAAAAAGCAATTATTCGAATTGGTCAAGAGGGTGGCAGGACCCGAGGACCCCGCCGAGCAAAGCTTAAATCACGCACACAATTAACACTTGAAATGCGGGGTGTGGAGTGGCGGTGGCAAGGACTAAAAGTGGACAAGGACGCGCAAGTTGTTTACTCAACTCGATTCGTTGGCTGGTCGCGGGGGTTCTTGGGGATCCTGGGGTGGTCTGGAAAGTCAGTGTCCATTGGCAGCGTAATCCTCCGCAGCTCGTCTGTTTGTTCGTTCATTAAAAGGAGCTCTTACAGTCGGCAAAAAGTCAGAGTCGGTTGAAAAGTCATCAAAGAGTTCCTGGAAATAAGCTAAATATTTCCATTTCAGGAATAACAGAAATTTATTACATACAAAAGAAAACTTATCTTTAAAATATTTTTTTTCTTATTATTTTTCAATAGCTCTGCTCTTTCTCAGAGTGTGAGAGGCGTTGTACGAGTCTGTGTAACTTTTTATTGAGTTCTGATGGTCAGAAGGAGAAGCCAGAGTTGGGAGAAGATGTCGGACATTTTTGTCAAGCTTCCAGTCGGTCGCTTGTCTGTCGCTTCGAATTGTTTTGTGTAAACAAGTGAAAATATTATCGATTTATCATTGCGTGTACATTCCTTGTGTCCTTGTCGAATCCCTGTCGTGATTTATTTCGGCCAGCCAAACTATGCCACAAGTTTGTGATTTGATTTTCCTTGATTTCTCCTAGATCCATCCTACTTTTGGGGGAGAGCGGATGCGGCTGTCTGGCAGTCTCCGCACTCCTGATTACCCTTAGCACGCACACACTCGTGTTGTGTAATTCCCGTAATCCTGGCATTATGGACAACCCGAATGGCGGCCAATTAGCGTTGTGTCAATCAAACATCGCGTCTCTCTGGGACACACATCGCAAACGCCAATTGATTTGGACATCATTTACTCTCAATTCCCGGGCTTCCCCTCCCCAAAAATCAACTGCGTCGCGGCAAATGGAAATTTGAAAATTTTTAACATTGATTGATGGCCATTAATTCAGGTATCAGAAACGTATCATTGCCAGGAAATGACAGTTATATGCGTCGTTTGGGAGGGATTAAATCAAAGTGATATATGGGCTGGGAAGCTACTGGCTTTTGGGTTGATTAACCGACTAGAGTTCTTGATTTTAATTAAATAGAATAGCTTGTCTTCATTTACAATTTAAAAGTATTCGGGCTACTAATTTTGTAGTTATATGGAACCTACATTTCTTGTAAGGCTTGTGAAAATATTTTATTCCACGCAAAAGTTCAAAAAGTTCAACGTGATACCGCCTCCACTTATTTGCATTATAAATCAATCAACCTTTTTGGGATCCAACCTGTTTTAGACATTTTCCCCATGGTTTTCCCAGACATCCTTTTAACGACCAAAGCCCGAGGCTAAAATCTGTTGAAACCCGAGAGGAAAGCCATGACTTTGAACTCTCAAAGGCATAAAGTGAAAGTGCATTGATTCATTCGCCGGATTAAATCGCCGCAGGCCCGTAAAATAAATCCGTCGTCCGACGTCCTTCATTATGCACATCTCCTGTTGCCCCACACCCTACTCCTCTTCTGATGAGTAGTTATAAATAGGACTTACCCGAAAACACACACCAGCACACACATGGCACTAAATCGACTCAGACCAGATGTTAATGACTTCCGCCTTTCCCTCGCAAACTTTCGGCTCGACTTTCACTTTAATCTGGGATCCTGGCGCGTGTGCAACAATTTCGTTTCATCATCACTCTCGCGGAGCAGTGCTGGCAGTGTATCCATTACATTTAAAAAGGATATTAAAATTTTAACTTAAAAAAGAACCTTTAACGCAGTTCGCAATTATTTTATTCTCTTGGTGCGCTAAATAATAAACATATTTCTTTATAAAAGAGAGAGCTTGATTAATAATATCAAACAAAATATTAATTTTCATGTTTGAAATTTTATATAAAACAGCGCTCAATTTCTCAGCACTTTGGTTGCTGCTTTCAAAGTTTGTTTGTTGGCATCACTGTGCGGCTCGCTGGGTTCAAGTTCATGTGGCCTATTAAGCGCAGACACCCTGGACGGAAAAGTTGAGGCAATTCCAAATCCAAAGGGGAGCAGGAGCACGAGTTTCTTTGGCCACCCCGTTCAAAATTCAATCTCACTTTTATGAGGCAACAGAAACGTGACAAGGCACCGAAGACTGTCGCCGTCGCCCCGGAGTGACAGGATCAAGGAGCAGGGCAGGCAGCGGAGGCAGGTCGCAGGTCGAAGGACGCAGGACGCAGGACGTTGCTGAATGTTACCAACTGCCAGTTAGACTGTCAAGTGTCTGGCAGAATGCCATTTAAATATGCAAATTCGGCTCAAAACGAACTTTAACTCGTTCGCCGCGCTCCACGCTAATTTGCATGTTTCGCGCGGCGGCTTTTGTCTTGGTTTCAATTTTGGGATCTCAACTCTTGTCTTGGCCCGTAATTGCGTTTATCTTCTGATGGCTAAATTCTGGCGAAGTTCCGGGCTCCATCCAGAGAGAGAGAGAGAGAGTGGGAGAAAGTTGCAAAGCTGCCATAAACAAGCCGAGTAATGCGTGTTAATTATTTAATAATATTAAGGGATTACAAGCCATGAACCCGCCACGCCATTTCCTCGATTTGCCCTGATTGATGGGGGCAATATTTACATTTTATTTAGGCCGGCAGATTCGCTCGCCCATCGATGCGGCTGTCAAACGGCCAAGGCTGTTGACTTGTGTGAGCGCCCGGGGAAAGGTGTCTCGTTTTGTTTATATCCATCCGAGGGGGTTTGGGATAGTGGATCAGGGGACGTAGCCAGGACTTGCTCTTGTCGCTCACAAGTAATTTGAATAATTTTCTGAAGAAGTGCAAAATTTGCATATGAAATCTGCAATCTCGCATGGAGGCAGGACGCTGGCATTCTGGCAGGAGTTTTTCCACACATTTGCAGCGGCAGCTGCATTGACTCAGAGACGCATTCAGGCAGCAGGAAGTTCGTTCTGCTGCTGATTCCGGGTCCTTCGGTGTGCAGAGAAAGCAAAATCTCTAGGTATTATTATTCAAGAAATTTTAAAGTGTTAGCACCTTATAACAAATATTATTTGTTTTTGCTTTTAGGCTCCCAGAATTATATATTCCTATAGGCTTAAGTATTTTGAGATACATATATTTCAAACCTAGAAAAGAAGATGAAGAATCACTTGAAACAACCTTATTTTATACCCAATTGAAAGGACCTTTTCTCACTGTGCTTATAGGATTTTGCAGACGGGGCGGGGCGTTGAATGAGATGCTTTTAACTTGTCTATGCAAATGCAAATGTTTGTACGCAATCGAGGAATAAACAAATGCGCTCGGTGCTCTGTGTGAAAATGTGAAAATGGAGGAAAGTGTGTGAGAGTGTGTCTGTGCATGTGCGTGTTGCCCTTGTCGGAAAAAACTTTGCTGGTGGAAAGAGCACCGATGTGAGTTATGGGCGGAAGAAAATTAAGAAAACTTCTTATAATTGATGTCATGCATTTTTAATCTCATTTCGACCGGGGTCGGCTCTGCATTTGCATTTTCCTATTGCCATCTCGCCATATATATTTGAATACTTTCTGGTCAGAAAAACACTTAAGCTCAGTCTCTCTCTCAATTAAAGCACTTGTCCAGACCGATTTAGTTGTGAAACGTAAATATTATGGCTTTCTTCACAATTTTAATTACTTCTGGCAGACAGAATTCCTTAATTTGGTGCTCCTTGCGTCCGAAAGTGGGGGAAAATAGTAATAAAAACGCTCTTTACACATGCAAAATGCAAAAAATGAGAGGAGAATGCACTGTGCCGGGCATCAAGTGCCAAAGGCTGCCAGCCAGGACACCAGGACCCAAGAGTACCTCCTTTCCCCCTTGAAAAATATATATTTATATGTTCCTGGGTGTGTGTAGGTCGGGGGCCCTCGCACAATTTAAGCCAGAGTATTTAATTTGAAAGTTTGCTTAACAACTTTTTAAATACCTAATGTGTAAAACTGGTAGACAAGTATTTCGTGTGCCACATTTTTAACGAATTATGCTCCTTTATTTTCGTCTTTTTGGCATAATCCTGAATAAGGGGCGGGCCTAACGAGATTATCAAAAATGTAGGGACTGTCTGGGGAAGGGTGTTAAATTAATTTGGTTAGAAAAGGGACAACCGGTTTTCATACCCCGCAGAGAACGTAACTAAGAACTCTATTATTTGGCTTTATTAATATGAATTAATTTATTTATACTTCATTTGCTTGGTTGAAATTAATATTATACTTTCAAAAATGATTATAAGTGGAATAAAAATATTGATAAATTCATAACAATGATATTTGAATAAGGTTTCGGTTCGTAATACAATATAATTTGTTTAGCTGCCTTGATACTTAGCTGCTAAGCCATAATTTCATATATTTTAATTTGGAAAGCTTTTTTGTGCTAGTTTTTATTAGATTAATAAATCTAGATATTGAGTTAGAAATAAAAAAAAATGTTGTAATATTAACAAATACCAGACGAAAGAACTGGATGAAATAAATAGGTGAGTGTCCAAATGGCTGTTGCCAGATGGGCATCACTGATGGAAGAGGGATGAGGGCCTGTGCCAATAATGCATTAAGAGAAATGCAGTTTTAAACCAATAATGCAATAAAGCTATGTGTGCATCACTGAAGCGAGTGAGATGCATTTTTGTCCCAATAATGCAACATAGCTAAATGTGCAAGTGAGATGCCTTTTTGTCCCAATAATGGAAGATAGCTAGATTAGCATCACTGATGCAAGTGAGATGCCTTTTTGTCCCAATAATGGAAGATAGCTAGATGAGCATCATTGATGCAAGTGAGATGCCTTTTTGTCCCAATAATGCAAAATAGCTAGATGAGCATCACTGATGCTAGTGAGATGCCTTTTTGTCCCAATAATGGACGATAGCTAGATGAGCATCACTGATACAAGTGAGATGCCATTTTGTCCCAATAGTGCAAAATAGCCAGATGAGCATCACTGATGCAAGTGAGATGCCTATAGTGAGATAGTGGTGCCCATCTAGCTATTTTGCATTATTGGGACAAAAAGGCATCTCACTTGCATCAGTGATGCTCATCTAGCTATCTTCCATTATTGGGACAAA
>VNJW01009509.1:0-38298 GCA_008042615.1 Drosophila auraria
AGTCTAAAGGTTGTTTCGGTGAGTGTCTTTCATTCTATCACATCGATTAATTGTGGTTTTCAATTGAAGAATTTAGAATTTCGAACGCGTTATGCCTCGCCACCGAACATTAACAGGGAGGGGGGAGAGGAGAGCCGTTAGACAAAGCGTTGCTTCTCACCGCAATGTAATTAATCCAGATCTATATATTAATAGGCTAAGCCTTTTTTAGTAATCCCTTTTTCCCCTACTTCCCGTTAACCGATTTTGAAACGGAATATACCATTCGATTCGTATTAATTTGTAGATGTGCAGAATATGAAAAAAAATTGAAATCTTCATTTTAATTCTTGATTGGATGTTACTGCACATAATCAGGGAATGTTTCAAATCTTCTTTCATTCAAAATAAAATGTTTCATTTGAAATAGAACATCGTTTGTTTGCATTATGAAAAGACGTCGACAGTTGGTAGAGTGGGGGATTTTCCCCCACTGGGCGATCCTAGTAAAGTTTTATAAGCTCCTAATAAAACACATTTATTCCCCAGCATTACCTTAATTTTCCTTTTCAAAAAATATATTTTTAAAGAGGTTTCCCCTAGTCACCTAATGAAAATTTCCTCTTGAGGCCTTTGTGCTTTTCCGCACGTTTTCCCGCCGGACTGCGGACTGACTGTGGGCGTCTGTTTTAATTTTCATGGCTTGTTTTTGTGCGATACGTTTTATATAATAATGTTAAGTTTTATTGTTCAACGTAGGCCGCGCCGTCTTGTATTCCCCGGTATTTATTATAAAAAAAAAAAAATACAAAAAATTAGGCGAACAAATTTTGAGAAAAGTGGGCGGCATTTTCCATAATTTTTCTGTCGGTCCTAATGAATTGGCTGGTTGGCATTTGATTTTCCTATCTGATCCCCCAGTCTCCTGCCAAAAGCGGATTTATTTATATTGGCAGATTTATTCGACCGATCCGGTCGCCGCGACTACTTGTGACTTGCTGACGTTGGCTTTTTATCCACCAAGCATCGCCATCATCTGATGTTTGTTTGTTTGCCTCGGATGGGATCGGTCTGCCTTGCTTCTGCCTCGGTTTACTTGGCTATAATTCTTTTGGGGGCAATTTAAATTTAGTTGCCGCAATTGTTTGTGAGGTTGCCAAAATTCTTCTTATTTTTTTATCAAGGCATTTGCGCATTTCGAGCGTTATGGCGCACGGAACTTTTCCTTTCGCCGCTGTCGTTGTCGTTGATGTTGTTGAATTGGCAAGAGATTAGACGACATTCGCCATTTGATGTCCAGCGAGATAAGCACTGTAATTAGAACTCGGGAACTGGTTCTACAGTAAACTCTCTCCAGATTGTATCCGGCAGCCACTGTTAACGGAGAGTTGCATCAGTGGGGCAGCCATTGTTGTCCGCAGCATTCCTAGTGCGTTCGCTTTGCATAAATGCATTTTACAAGCGTTTAATTGACTTTCAAAACGTGTCACAGCCAATACAAACATGTTTTTGCTGTTAGCCCGGCTCAGTCAGAGGCTGAGAGCTGTAAGCTGTAAGCCGTGTAAGCTGCAAGGCATGAATGGCCGGCTGCCTCGCTGTTTTTTCGTCTCCCGATAAATCAGCGCGGCAACCAGTTATTTCCCATAACTTGCTGCTGCCGCCGAATGAATCGTGGGCGTTGGAGTGAACCTGCCAAGTGCCTCGGGGCGGCTGGGCTCTTAATCAAAACGCTGTCAAAATTCTTAATAAAATGCGCTGCAGTCTTTTCCTCTCTCTCTAAATATTTGGAAGTGTCTCTCGTCGCATGCGTTTTAATTAAGTGTCGCATATTTTTAATTAAATCACAAACGCCCAAGCGGCGCGACTTCTATGCGATAAAAACCGCGCGAGCTGCGTGGGCAGCAGGAGGCAGCGTGCGAGCGATTCTTGAATACCCAAAGGGAGGGAGAGATTCAAGTCGAACCAAGCAAATGGGACAGTTGGCACAACAAAATGCTAAACAAACTGTCTGTCTAGCTTTTTGTGTATTTCTCTCTTTTCAATGCGTGGGCTGCCGGATGCTGGGGATGCGGCTTCTGGCTCTCAACTCCGACTTTAGACGACACCTACACCGACTTCGACTCCGACCGGAGACCAGAATTGATCGGCCGGGACCGCCCTTTGCATAATCTGCATAAATCGTATCTCAATCTACATTAGCCTCAAATTGAATTGGCATTAGAGAGGCGCACAGGCACCTACATATATACATCCGGGTTCAAAAGTAACCCCGTCTTTCATAGTGGATATACACTGTATACCAGTTTGGTGGACATGTGATCGAGCAGAGGAAACTGCTTGAAATGCAAAGCATAGAGCGCTGCATAAATTAGCCGGGTTTCGAAGAGAAGACAACAACAACGACAACGACAACGAAAACAGTTAAGAAAACAAAAGCCATTTGCTTGGAGGCTGGGACAGAAATAACATTTACAGCGCCATCCACCCCGGGGGCGCCATGCTAATTCGGAATTAGAGTTGCCCAAGCTGATCTACATTTTATTGAAGGCACAAAGAACACAGGCTGATCTGATATAGCCCTAACTAGCCAGCATAATTACATCAATCTCAGGCCAACATCTCACCAACATGAGAGTTATTACCAGCTATTAGCCATCAGCTACAACAGAGTGAGGGTAATAACCACAAAATCAGCCAACAGAAGCCCACATGGACTTGAAATTTCGCCTGCGGCTTCCTTCAATGGCTACTGTGATTATTGCTGATGATGTTGCAACATTGGCAATGAAGTCATCAGTTTCTATTGTACGGCGCATGTGGGCAATAAATAAAATATATCCATCTATAAATATTATACAGAGAGAGAAAGAAAATGAATGCCCCCGCCTGCTTTTTGATCAAGCTATTGCTAAATAAATCAAGCATACGCCCCGTAAATCAATAGCAATTAATTGTTTTATTCCCATTTTGCTTTGCATACGCCCTCCAATGAACAATGACTTATGAAAATGGCCAATGGCCATGCCCACACACAATTTTGTATAGGTATTAACATACAATCGTTCGCTAAAATGTGCTCTGCACGAGTGTTGGAAGAAAGTTTATGATTTTTAATTAGGCGATTCATTGTTAATTAATTAAATGTGATGCCTCATCGAAAATTATGATATAAAGTGAAGTTTTCTAACAGATTTCTAGCAAAAAGAAGCTAGGCTCTAACTCGTTTTTTGCGGAATGTGTGATTCAAGCTTAGAGCTTGGAAACATGCTGAGAATTCCGAGAAATCAAATTACTCTCATTCAAATCAGTTTCTTTGGAAATATAAATTTATGCCAAGGTGTGGACCACATGGTCAGCTAAGTTAGGTTTTCTAAATCCTTGTGGGAATTGCTGACCTAAATTCTACAATTCGGGATACACAACTGAGAGAATTAATCATCGGCTGGAAAGGGAGAGGCTGTGGCGGCGAAAAGACTTTAACCCGAAGTTAAAGTCCAAACAAAATCGTTTGTTTTCCTAATAAAAAAGAATGATGGCGAAGGTAAACGGGTTTTAGGCGCTGTGGTTGTTGCCAAGCCTCTGACACACACACTCCACGCTTGGGCATGACAACTTTTAAAACGATTTTTCCTTATAAACGGCCATAATTAATGCTTGTGTTGCCCATTTTATATTTATTTTTGGCTTTGGTGTGTTTCTATTTGGCTATTTGTCCAGCCGAGTCGCGTGGAAATCATGAATGAAACGCTAACAAAAAACTAAAACAAAAACCAAAAGCCAGCAGATGGTCAGATTTATGTCTGACACAATTTGGCTTATGGACTCTCCCCAATCTCTCCGGCCTCTCTGCTGGCAATTAAAAACAATTGCAGCATTCATACATGCACAGATATATGCACTTTATATGTTTGTGCATAATTTTCCCATATTTTTCGCATTTTTTTCCCTCTGCATACGGCAGCCGAATCAACACAATCAGCTTTAATTAGAGAGCCCGCCGGGCAGACCGCGCTGATTTGGCTTAATGATTTTTAATTGCAGGCGCAAATTATTAAAAACAAAATGCAAAAAACACATACTCGCAAAAAAGTGCACGAACAAATATGAAAAATTGCAGCAGCTGGCAAGTGCGCTGCCTGAATGGCTGAATGGCGAGATGCCTAATTTGCGATTGCTGCCGGTGGACCACCCAAGTGAAGGCGTTTTAAAAACGCCCCGAAATCACGATCGGCTTCTGGGAATTGAATTTATAGATTTTTTAGGAAAAGGTGGCGGTATTATGGGTGATTTAAAATAAGATTAAATTCCCTATCTCTCTTAAATAGAGGAATATTATCTGATGTAGACTATGACGAGCATTTAACATATAGTAAAAAGGCTCCCAGAATAATCAGTTTCTGATTAGTTCATATAAATAGTAGTCTGATTTGTGTATGATTTAATCAAAATTAGAATTATAATCTGTTTTAGAAATTCCCCCTTTTCGCATTACTTTTTATATATAGCACAGGTGACTATAAACTAGTGAATCCCCACAAATTCCCCTTTAAAATCTAAACTCTCATAATTTACCACTCAAGTTCCCTTGTATAACCTCTGAAAGCCTCATATCTCTCCTCATAACTTTGTTCCGGTCTTGAAACTTACCTGTAACGATAAAGAAAAGGAAAAATAAATTAGCAACTGAATGAAATCAATGGTTTCTTAAATTAAAATCACAAATAAAACCGAATGTTCACATAAAAATCTTATCGTCCAGTGACTTTTATGGCAGACATTGCAATTCCAATCGAGCGCAGAAAAATAAAAAATTATGAAAATCGTCTTGAGCAGTGACTTGTTTATGGACTGCGAGTGAATATACCCAATTTGCATAATTCAACGGCAGCAGCTGATACAATTTTTATGGCGATTTTATCAAGAGATTGCCAGAATCGGGGGATCAACGACATTGATATTGATATTGGGGCGATGATTGGCAATCGCTGATAGCGGATCGGAGATCACGCAGCCCAAATCGAAACCGAAATCGAAATTGGAATTGAAATTTGTTTCGAATGCTAATCAGGTGAAGGCGTTAGCCAAAAGTCACTCAGGCCGAGATTCGATCAGATGATTCCCTCCACAGTAGCGAACCAAATCGAGAGGGGGGACCTCTTAGCTGGTTGTCTTGTTGCCATGGCTGGGTCAAAATTAAAATAAAAACAACAGAGCGGCTAATTAGTCGTCGTCGTAGTCGTCTTGGTCGCGTCTTTCGCTCTTTTTGTTTCTAATTCGAAATTTATGCGCCTGCCAGACGAAATACCAAATGCTATTTGGCTAGAAATAAACTCGTACGCAGACACAAAGTATATATAGTATATATATTGTATAGCTATGGCTATGGCTATGGCTATGGCTTGGCGGCACAAAAATAAAGTCAAGCTGTCTGCGCATTTGTCGTCTGCGATTTGTTAGCAACTTTGTGGCTGTGGCTCGTTTCGCAGCGACTCCTTCCGAGAACAGATTTATAATTGCGAAGGAAGTCACTGGCGGAAATCACTGCGTGAATCACTGTGAATCATATGGCGCTCGACCAGGGACGAGCCTTTGCATTTACGATTTATGCCTCTGTGGGTGGCCATTGACCAATGGCCAAGTCCGCCAACCAATGCAAGTCGCGTCAAGATGTCAATTCGATTTATGGCCACAACTCGCTCTGCATACGTAAAAAAAGGCCAGCCATCAGTTGTCGGCAGCAACATGTTGCAGTAGCAGCAACATGTTGCTGAGTGGCTGACTGCTGGCAATTATTGTTACGCTGATTTTGGTCACCTGATGATGAATCAAGTCCGAGCCACACGCTGCCTTTTAAGGCTGCCCCGGCGACAGCATGACGTGTGCAGGCTTTTAATAGACAGGAAAGCATATATACAAATCTCAGCCAGCAGACTAACAGACACCGAAAATATGCTAATGTCGGATAGAACCCATACGTATATATAGTCGTATATTATTCGATATGATATGCACATTTGGCCAAATGAGAAATACGTGCCAATGTGCGTTGTCATTGGCTCTCGATCCGCCGTTCGCGATTCGCAATTCCCATTGTGCGGCTAACAACAGTTGTTGCTGTTGCTGTTTGCAGTCTAATAAACATGCCGCCGCGCTGTCTGTGCGACACATTCACTTATTACCAACAACGAAAGGGGGCGAAAAGAGCGCGCCCAATAAGAGTTATGACACTTTTTTCGGGACATTTCTCTCGCAATTAGCAGCCGTCAATTGTGGTCTTAACTTAGCGGGAAGCTGTTAATTTTTGCAGGATTAGGAAGGTATTCTGAGGAGAGAGATAATGGACAATGACCCCTTGAAGTCACACAGAAAAACATATGAGGGAGTTTGGAGTAATCCCCCTTAAGCTCCACCTCTATATCAAACTCTTGAATAATAAATATAAATCATACAGCAGAGGTCGTTGAAATAGCTTACTACCAACTTAATGGTGAGTAAGCATTTTTCAGGCAAGAAACTGATATAGTGCTTATGGCAATCGTATATAAAAGACTGCAGTTTTGCATTTATAATACGATTTTATAGCTTAGTCACTAGTTGATTGTAAAAGCATTAAATAAATCAGTTTCAGCTTTAAAATAAATAAGTTTCAGCTCTTAAACAATTTAGCTTTAAGACTTTAAGACGAAACTTGGGGGTTTTTGGGTTAACGAATGGAACTCTCATAAAAATGTTGGCTTACTTTATGGAACGAACGTAACCCTTGGGCATCCCTGCTTTACCTTTTTTTAACTTAAAGTAAACTTTACAACAAATTTTTGGGTTTTTGCAGTAACGAAGGAAATTCTAATAGAAATAAAGGCTTATTCTGTGGAAAGAACGTAAAGTCCCACCCTAGGGCATCCCTGCTTTCGCTTCTTTGATCCTAATTTTAGAAATTTGCTGTTTAGAGACTGAATTCAGTCTTATAAGCTTATAATTTCGGTAATTCCTTAATTTAGAAGCTAGAATAATCATTTAAAAATACTTAAAATAAAAAAAATAAATTCAAAAATGTCCCTTCGATAATTTTAACCTCAACTGTAGCCCCTGTACACACATGTAAATCATCATAAATGTTGGGGCCTGTGCTCGCAACCCAGAGATAATCGTTTCGAGCATTTAACGCATTTGTATGGAGGGCAACAACAACTTCAGCAACAAAAATAAAAGAAGAACAGCAAACCCAACGGAGTTGAGATAAAATCCACTCAAATTTCACTTCATTTATCACGAAATCCATCATCGGCCAACAGCCAGCAGCAGTTAGTAAAAGGAGAAGGAGCTCCAGAGGAGAGGAACTTGGAAGGAGGAGGAGTCTCAGTCTCAGTCCAAGTTACTTGCATTTATTTGATTTTGATTAATCGTCAACGAAATTAAGCGGAATTCGTGAATGATGCCTCGCCTCGCCTGTGGTTGTTGCTAATGGAGTTTCGTTTCGTTTTGGGACGGCAGGAAACTGCATTTACATATGCCGTGCGATGCATATGTATCTGGCAGATACATTTCATTTCACTTGCCTCGCCTCACAGCGAATTCCATGCCAATGTTTTGACAAACAGCAGCAGCTGCCGCCTACTCAGCATTCAGCATATCCGCATATCCACATCTTCCTCGCTGTCTCTGTCTCTGTAGAGTGTAGAATGCAGAACGTAGAACGTAGAACGCAGAAGAACCGACTCCCAGGCACCGGGACCAAGGGACAGACGGATGGATTCGCCGCGCCTCGATCGTCATTTTCACGCGCTCTCCTCGCACATGTGTGCTGCACACGCTGGCGACAGATCGCATCGACTGGATCCCAGATCTGAGATCCACACTGCCAAACAGGATATGCGGACGGTGCACTCGAGTCACAGCCCCAGAACAGAGAGGATGGGGAGTCGGGGGGGCTAAGCAAACACATCTCTCAATTGAATGCAAGCGACGTGGCTGATATTTGATTAAGCATTAAGAGAATAATGTGCAGCTAATCATGGAGTGACAGGTCGCTTAAGATATATAGTATAAGTCAATCTAATTTAAGAGTTTACAGAAAACTAAGGAAATCTCCCCCAAAAACCCTTTAAGAAGGAATATAAGAGGTCTTGGAAAATGTTAAATACAAAAGCATATGTTTACAGTGATAATAATAAACAATATTTAACATTCTATAAGTTCTTCTAGTAATTATCAGCTAATTGTTTATTACAAAAATATATGTATCTTTCCATCTAAAACTTTAACTGCCTTTATAAAGTAATTACATGTTATTTAAGCTTCTAAGATTTCTCTAATCTTCAATGAGATGCGGGCTCGATTCCAGTTATGCAATTTTCTCAGAACGAATTAGATATTTCACGCGTCACTCTCGTAAAGCAATTCCCTCAGCAAAGGAAGTACAGCTTTGCTTAGAATACGCTTAGCTCAGGTTTTCAGCTTAAATCAGGTTTTCCCTGCCATTGCAGTTCTACGAAGCCGTCGCTAATCTTTCATCTGATAAGAGAGCTTCAAAATGGCCAACACTTCATTATAATGATTCGTGTTTTTGTTGAAAATCATGAGGCGTTTTTTTCGAGACAATGCCAGAGTCAATGCTTGCATGAATTAAATTTATATATTCAGAGATCTCACCATACTAAGGTGTCGCCAGTTCAGAGGCAAAGCGATTGCCTTGTTCCGTCTGAAGACGCGACGGTCTACGGTCGACGGTCGGCATTTAGAGCGTCTAGCCGGGATTTGTGCTGATCGGTCAGAACGCATCGCACAAATCAATGACCCCCTTTGCGTGCGGAAAAAATCGACAGGTTGGCATTTAAACGTAAATTAAAAATAAATGCAATTTCGCCGAGAAAAGTGCAAGTGGCGTATGGTCAGCGAAAAAAAATATAATATAGAAAAAATATATGTTCTACACGGGTACAGTTAATGTTACGTGTTTAGTTCGCTTTTCGTAGATCTCTGAAGAGCTGAAGAGCTGCTAGAAATGCAGCCACACGTTGGTCATAAAAATAAACGTGTGCATTACGTATTTATTTTGTTTTTGTGTTGCTTCGGGCTTATTATTATTATAACTATTTTTGTTTGTTTACGCCAACAGTCGGCGGTGGCGGCGGTGGGCAGACGACAAAATTGATAAGATTAGGTCCGAGCTGCGAGCTCGGGAACTACCAAACCTAGACCCAAACAGCACCCTGCCGAACGGCCGGTCATATACCTGGGAATTAGTATTTAGTGGCCCCCACATATAAACACATCCGCAGCCTTATCAGCCCGCTCGTCGCTCTCATATCAGTTGGAGAGCACAATTTGTGGGCCGGATTTCACGAAACACTTTTTTGAGGCGATACGAGTGAGCCACTTGGAGTGGTTCTCGGTTCGATTCCATCAAAAATCATTGGAGGACAGGACAGGCCTTGGAACTGGGTCTTTCGAAGCTTACAGCGACTTTCTTTGATGTGATGTGTGCCTTTTTCCGAGGAAAACTCGCCTCTGTGGGTGTGGTGGATCTGTCTCTTTGTCTCTGAGGACAATACAATGCCCACATCAAAAGGTGTTTTTCTTATTTGTAGCGCTTTCGAGGGTTTTTATCTTGTCTGTTGTTTGGCATTTGTTGCGATTTGTCATGGGCGCAGCCGTCCACTGACCAGGGTCCACGGGTACCGGGACGCCACCCGTGGCGAATTTATTATTAAGAGACCGAGAGAGAGAGCCCAGACTGCGAATGCACAAAGCAAATCAAATCACAAACACACACAACCAGAGGCAGAGACAGAGATCTGCACCTGGACGGATGCCCAGGCGATTGGCAGGCGTTTATAAACGCTGACGAAATTAGAAACAAACAAACTACAGTGGGCCCTGGGAAATGATTATTATTAAGCGTTCTTAATTAATTTTTGACATAAAAATATTAATTTAAATGCATAAAAAGATTTATGTTAATGTTGTAGAGAAGCCTTTATAATTCCAGAGAAAATCAGAGAGTATTCTAGAAAGAGTTTTAAATTAAAAATGAATTTAGATTGCATTTCACCATTATTGATTTGGATATATATTTATATTTTATTTGAAACTTTTAAATCTTTTAAATTATATGTTTGTATGCCTTAGAAATTAGGGTTTCTGGCAAGATTAAATCTAATATCTAAACTGTTCCTAAGATAGCTTTAAATTGCACTTATCCACGTTGACGATAAGTACAGATCCCGGTTGAATCTAGTATCTATCAGGTTACGACCTATTCCCGAGCGTCCACTGTATTATACGAATATTATCAGAGTTATTAAAAGATCAACAAATGCGCTGTGTTGCTGTGTGTCAAGCGGATGAAAAGGGATTATATCAATGTGTAGCCCCACGCGCGGTCGTAAAATTCATTTGGCTGTCTAGGCCCAAATCAAATGCTCAAATGCTCAGATGCATATCAAAGTAATCTAAGCAAATGAAACGAAATGACAACAAAGTTGGGCGATCACAAAAAGGCATAAAATATGTGCGTACAACACACCATTCCCATTCCCATTCCAATTCCTGCAAACAGAGGGAGAGTGGGGCACGGCACCCATAAAATTGACAGCTGATCTTTTTTTCCTTCCCTTTCTGGTTCTGGTTTTCGGGTATCCAGTGGATACTACACACACTATCCTCCTCCAAGCAAGGGGTGCCCGATTGTGGTTGTTGTGCTGCGTTCTACCTGCTCTCAGGGTCATAAAAAATTAAGGAAAACATGCACAACTCCATGCGGCAGCGACGTCGCATATTTTAAGCCGATGGGATCTCTGAGGAGAATGGTCAGGAGGATCGCAATCGGTGCCGGTCCCTGTCCCAGTCCCAGACACACTTGGCATAGAGCGAGAGTCGAACAACAAAACGCAATTAGAAACAAAACGCAAGGCAAACGGATTTCAATTGAAATCGAGGGGCAGGCAAGGCCAGGCAACAGCCAACAGTCAACAGGATATGCCCAGAGATTTGTAATATGAGCTCTGCATACTTATGAGACCATGATCATGGCGATGATAATGCCATTGCCAGCTCGCCGATGCGCTTGCCGATAAGAAACAAGTCTGGTCTGCGGCAGTGCAGTGAAAGCTTAGGGGAAAATCTTCCAGAGAATCGCAACTATAACTACAAATGGCCATGAAGCAGTTTCCCCAAGTTAAATGGTAGTAAAAGAAACTACTCGAAGTATTAGTACCCTTTTACTGCTAAATAATTTCATAAAAATAAATGGAACTCTCATTTTATTCGCATTTCCAACTAAGCTTCTAGTCTTTTTACAGCCCAGAGCCCAGAGGATCATGACCTGGCTAAAAACCGTTTTTATATAGTTTCTGGCCTGAGCTAAAAGAACTTTTTGCATTGATTTTTAATGGCTACTCATTGCTGTCTTATGATCACATAAAAATAAGCTTCTTCTGCGCAAAATAAAGTCTGGAGGCTTAGAAGAATTCAAAGTTCAGTTCCCTAATATTTTCTTTGTTATAATATTCGATATCGAGTAAAAATAGATACCAAAGTGACACGTAAATACTTTATCTATTCGGCATTTTTATCTATCAAAAAGGCGCCTTATCTCTGGCATACTAACATGATGTGATAATAAATATTTAAAAATTGAGTTGACATTATCAAACTGATGTTATTATGGACTGTTTAGGGACCTTAAGGTCTTAATGAAGAGAGGCCAGTGGTTTTTGTGCTTTAATTCCGACTCATTATGGTTCAGCAGGTTTCTCTAAAACTATTATAAAGTAAGTTCCCAGAACAAATATACCCAAGAAAACCGAGAGCCACAATTGTTTTTCCCTCGTTTTTCAAGGTGCACGAGAGAGCTCCCCAACAACAGCAAGAAAAAAGCAAAGAAATGTTATATTAATATTTACCATGAGCCTTCTTCTTTCTGGATTTCGGCGCCATGTCTGATGGCTACAACAGCAACAACAGCAGATGATTTTTATACGATGCAACTTAGTTGTTGCTGCCTCTTGATCGTTCTTTCAGCTCAGTTCAGTGTTTTTGTTGGCTGCCTGGGCTCTCCTATGGATGACGGGATCGGGAACGGAATCGGAATCGGGATCCCGGGTGTTTGGGGCCAGTTCTTCCCTCTCAGTCTTCAGTCTTCAGTCTCTTCTCGCCTTGCAGCAAAACAATAAACGCGAGGCAAGACAGCAACAAAAGCAAAACAAAAGCACCAGGAGAACTGGATTCGTTGGCTCTTCTCTCTCTTCTTCGGGTTTCTGTCTTCTTCGGCTTCGGGGTCTCGGTCTGGTCTGGCGTTGGGTTTGTTTATAGCGACTGAGGCATCGGTCAAGCCGGCGACACCATGGAGCCCGCGAAGAAGAAGCAGAAGCAGCGAAATTATGGGTTTCGCCAAAAACTTGATCCTGCCAGCAACTCCGAACTCCTCCGCTCGGCGACGAAGCTCTTTTTCTTGGTGTGAGCGCGTGATCACGTTGATTATAATTATATACGAAAGGTGGCAATACAAATCAGGTGAAACTCAATCCCTGATCATTGCATATCCTGTGTTTTCTCTGTTTCAGTGTGTTTCTATTATTTTTTTTACGATGTTTACACTATTTTCTTGATTATTAGCACTGGCACACAAAATAACCACAAATATATATCGAAGACAGCGACAGAGAGAGAGAACAATTTGTTTTGGGGAAACTTTTGTGGCGTACGGAGGATGATTCAACTAGAATCTCCAGCGTGAACACGTTTTAAGTTAACTATTTTTCTGGTTAAGCACTCAACTCGAGAATATATATTTCTTGGCGATTTGTATTGGCGGCAGCGATACTTCGAGGTGGAAGTAAATACTCGTAAAACGTAACGAATCCGGGATACGTCACGACTCGCGAACGGCGTATCGAGGAATGTGCAACAGGCCGACGGCACAGAGCTACGGACCCGAAAAAGATACAGCTCTCTCTTGCCAGTCTCTGCTCTCTCTCTCTCGGAGGGAAGGAAGGGAAGGGAAAAACAATCAGAGAGCCAAGCAAATACACTGAACAAATAAAGTTATCGCAGGAATGAGAGTATTAAGACATGAAATTAAATATAATAAGTTGCAAAATCACTTTAATAAATAATACTCTTTTACTCATTATCATATGGGTACTAAAATATACCATATGCAGCTTTCTGACATCGTCTTAATTATTTATTTATATTATTTCTAAATAAGTTTTCCAAATTATTTAAGTAGCGATTAATTATAACAGAAAAAGACTTAATAATTGGCCAAAAAACAGTCGGAGACAAGAAAGTTATTACAAAAAAAGTAAGAAAGCCCCATAGTCGAGTGTGACCGTCCGTGAGATACCCGGTACTCAAAGCTTTGTGAGTAAAATTTAAAGGCACATGGTTGTTTTTGTTTGATAAATGAAAAACTTATATTAAAATGGGCGGAAATCAGAAGAAAATGTTGACAAATGTTGACAGATCCACTCATTGGTGCTGCCTACAAAAAAGTAGATGTTGCAGAAGTTCAGCATGCACAGAATAACTCCCATGTTCATCGTCAGATTTTATAAAATTGTAAAAAATGTATAAAAATAAATAATCAATACTACTTTTTTCAGGTGTACGCGTTTTACGCGCGACTTTGCGTTTAAAAACGCTCGCTAAGAGCTAAACTTTTTACGCTACTTTTGCGCGTTTAAAAACGCGCGAGGTGATAAAAGATACTTTTTACGCTCTCTGCTCTAATCTCTCTTTCTTTAATCTCTCTCTCACCAGCGCTCTTTCTTTCTCTCCCGCTCTGGTTCTTGTTTGCTCACTTGAAATTCAAGTTTTTTTAAACGCCTCACCTAGGCCCCTGAGTGTGCGTGCGCGTGTATCTGTGTGTTTGTATCTTGATCTTTGGTTAGCATCGTTGTATGGCTGTTGTTGTTGCTTTTCTTGTTTTTGCTTTTGTTGTTGTTGTCGCTGGCCGTGCTCGTATTTCGCTTGGTGCTTATTATAACTGACATATCTAGATACGGGAATCGGCAAGGGAATCATCGGGTGCATAATTGCAGGGCCTTTTGCATACGGGGGCATGCAACGCAACATGCAATAATAATAATAAGCTCGGGTCGAATTTGTTAGCGGGGCAACGTGTGATTAGCAGCGACACCATGGCCAAGTTAATAGCACGCCTCCTTCGTATCCCAGAGCTACTCGGCTGCATCCATGGTATATCAGCAGATACTGGTAGTGGCCACTGCCAGTTGGTTCTACCTTTTTTTTTTAAAGGGAAAGAAGGTCAGGTTTTCCTTATACGGAATATTTTGTAGTCTGTAATTTTTTTAACACCTCAAAAATATATATTTATTGATTTCAGTGTTATTATTCTTATCATTATTTATTTGTTTTAATTTGAATTTATTTCTTGTTAATAACTACTATTTTGTAACACCTTCTTTCTCTTTGTAAAATACAGCTATGGATATCACTTGGAATCGCTGCGGTTTGCCTGTTCGGCACTCATTAGCCACACAGTAGTCACTGCTAATTATGGTCTAGGCTTCGGTTTCCATTCTACTACCTGTCAGAATCGCTTAACACTTCTCCTTTTTCATCAGGTACTGCCAGAACACAGATCCCCTGATCTTGTCTAGCATCCGAAGATGCGGCGACATTAAAAACGCATTTGAACCGGTCGGAGGCGACCTCTGTGATCCGCTCATAACTTGCACATTTTTTGTTTATGACCCGCGATAACACCCGCGAGAATTAATGTTTCCGAACTTTAACATCAACCTTAGGCTGCATATATTTCAGGTTTTATGAAGGGAAATAATATATAAAGATAAGCTTGTCGAGTGACTTTTGAAGATTTAATACAAAAATATTCAAAAACTATCGAACTACATTTTATATTTCAAAGAAAATACTTTGTTCGGGGAATAATTCGTTGATTGTTTTGAGTTTTTCCTTTTTTCTCGGTGCACTTCCACTCCAATCGCAGTGCTGATCTTTCGTTTATTATCACGCCCGCGGCCATAATTCATTTCGATCTGGTTCGGGGTCTGCTCTGGTTTTGTCTAGTCAAATCTCTGGACGAGGCCCCCAGCTCCAGCTCCCTTCCTACTCCCTAAATGCCCGGATTGTAGATGTGGCTGCTGCGAGGTGTGATTTCTCAAGTGTAGGAGTCATGCAGCGCACAGCCAGACGCTGCACCAGAGCCAAAGAATGGGAGTACAAGGAGAGAAGGAGAAACAGAGAGGCAGAGAAGGGGAATGGAGAATGGAGAATGGAAAAGGGACTTCGGCCTGAGGGCAACTGATGGTGAACCCCTCTTTTAAGAGGAGCCAGAAAATCTAGTTGCTTCTGGAAATACCATCCAATTGAGTTTAATGGGTAGAAGCCAACCATTTAGATTTAATTTGGTAAATGATTTAAAAAGGGGTTTTAGGATGGCATTTATCAGAATATAAATTCTTTATTCCTTTGCAATTATTACATTAGGAATACCTAATCCTAGCCTATGAGTAAAGCCTTGGAATAGTGTGAAATTGTGTACTAATAATGAGAGCAATCAATGCACTATTTTCTCTTCTTAACAAATGTTTTTACGAAGGTGTAATAATTTTTATACCCTTGCAGAGGGTATTATAATTTTGCCATTAAATTTGCAACGCAGTGAAGGAGGCATCTCAGACCCCATAAAGTATATATATTCTTGATCAGCATCACCAGCCGAGTCGATCTAGCCATGTCCGTCTGTCTGTCTGTCCGTCTGTCTGTCTGTCCGTCTGTCTGTCTGTCCGTCTGTCTGTCTGTCGGTTTCTACGCGAACTAGTCTCTCAGTTTTTGAGCTATCGGGCTGAAATTTTCAGCATAGTCTTATTTCTTTAGCACGCAGTATATATGTCGGAACGGCCGAAATCGGACCACTATATCCTATAGCTGCCATTGGAATGATGGCGAAATTAATGAAAAAAAAAATATTAGCTTCTCTGTTTTTCAAAGAATTTCTATAAATTTCGAGATATAGTCGTTTTTTATAGTTCTAGAATTACGGTTTTAATTTCATTAAGATCGGACAACTATATCATATAGCTGCCATAGAAGGGATCGGTCGATTTATATGAAAATGTAAAATTCAACATGTAAAATGTAAAATTTACAAAATTTACATAATTTGACATTTTTTTTTACATTACCAAATTGGATCGATTTTCAATGATCCAATTGCTGACTGCAAGGGTATATAAACTTCGGTTTACCGAAGTTAGCTTTCTTTCTCGTTTTTATAAATTAAGTATAATAAAAGAAATACTATATTTTCTCCTTTTATTGCACTTTTACGGTTCAGAAACGGAAAACTCAGAGTTAAGTGGAATGTGCAGAGTCCATGACTGGTGTGGATCGCATTTGATTAGAGGCAGAATTCTGAAAGTATCTCTAGCGCGAAATTTCTGTGCGATCTCCGTGCTAATTCGCGCATTAGGGGAACGCGAGATGGACGCGAGGATTTGCTGCAATGCCCAATTAGCACCTGTGCTAAAAAGCCTTTGGCCGAGACTCGGATTTGTTCGTTCCATTAGCACTGCACTGTGCTTTCAAATTTGTTTGCCTTTGCCATTGCCTAAGCGTTTGAGGAGAGCGTTGCGGGGGCTAAAGGTTGATTCCAGCCAGAAACGAGGCATATACACATTTCTGTTGTGGTGTTTTTTTCTTTTTTGTGAGCTGTATACAATAGAAAATCCAAAATCCATTTTGAATTTTCGAGTATTTCGTGTGAAACACGGAGCGGGGGAGACGGCCGAACACTTTTCGATCCATACAATAAACAAAAAGAGCAACACTGCCGACACTCACTGGGAACAGGGCCAGACAGAGTGGCGGGCCGAATGTATCTGTATTCGTATCTGTAACGAATCTGAATCCGAATCTATATCTGTATCTTTGGAATTATTGTTAGAACCGGCATAAGATACACAAGAGCATAGAGGAAACCCTCGGGTCACTGCAACACAACATGGCCAACAGATGTGCACAACAGGCTCCCGCTTCCAATCAACGAAATCACCAGAGAGAAAGACATGGCCAGAAATCAGACAAAAGACGAAGGTCGGTCTCGGGGAAAGGGTCCGAGATGTCACTTGGAGTGTGGCTGGGCCCTAAATCAAAGTCATGCAATGGTCGGTCCCCGAGGACAACTCGGATTCTTCTGCTGGCTTTTGTTGGCCGGTAGCTCTCTCTCTCTGGCATTTTATCTCACGGATACGGATACCATAATACCATGGCTATATCTGTATCTGTGCAGCATGGAAATTTTCGTATTGTACCAGAAATTTGTGTCAACGTGGGCGACACTTTATTGTGTGTGCGATGTTGGGTGTGTGTAAAAATAAACCAAAGACATTTCATGTTGTCAGCAACATGTGGAAAAATGCTCGGAATTCGTTCCATTCTTGCACACTTTTGCAATGAATTAAAATCCTACAGATACACACATAGCAGAGCCGAAAAGCCGAAAAGCGGATCAACCTCTAGAGTCGTTTCCCAACCCTTCAGAAAGTGAAGTGCAATTAACTTCGCTGCAGCTCATTTTTTGATTCTATCTCAGGCTCGTTTCGTGGCTCTTTTTCCTCGCTTTGCTCCTCTCCGCTGCACTTCACCACGGGCCCAAGGTGAGGTGTTAAACTTTTATGGAATTTCCACAACGATAAATTATAATTACACGCAGCGCTGGGCATAAATCTACCCACACACCCTCGAGTTCGAGCTACACAGATACTCAGAGCAGAGGAGTTGCCACGCAGCGAGTTCAACCGCGTCAAACATAATTTGTAAACGCATCAAGCATTCCCCCATTAACACCTTGCGAGGGTGATACTCCAGTGCTATCGGATCTATAAATATATTTTCATAACTAAATGCGTACAACACTTTGTAAGGCAAACGAAAGCGAGCAACCTCACACAGAACCGAACTAGAATCCAAGCAGCAATCGTACGTCGCGCGTTTGTTTCGCGTTGGGCCAGCCACGTTCAACATCCTCGATAGTATAGTGGTTAGTATCCCCGCCTGTCACGCGGGAGACCGGGGTTCAATTCCCCGTCGGGGAGAGATGTGAAAACATTTTTTTTTTAGTTTTCTTTATTATTTGTATTATTTATCTTCTATTCTTATATTTATGTTATTTTATAAAATATTTTATTAAGTGTTTCTTAATTGTAAAGTTAGAATTTACTGAACTGGGGTCCAAATACTGATTATTTCAATATCCCTGGGGTATATAGTTGGTAGCTAAGAATGTATTGCTTTTAATATATTTTTTTTAGCCATTTTCTTTCTTCTTTTTAAAAATATGAATAAAATAGTATAAATAAAAATTAAATATCATATAAAGATTATGATAAATATAAAAAAAAAAGTTTTTACACCTCTCCCCGACGGGGAATTGAACCCCGGTCTCCCGCGTGACAGGCGGGGATACTAACCACTATACTATCGAGGATGTTGAAGGTGTCTGGCCAAACGCGAAACAAGTATTGTGCTGACTGAGGTTCTTATGAGAGTCTGATGATCTGAAGTTGTTTTTGGCTTTACCAATCTGAAGAATTTATAAGAGAAGATAACAAAGTCAAAGCAAATTGTGCCAACCTTGCTTACCACTCAAGAGATTATTGATTAGGAGGATTTCCGAATATGATTTGGGATACAAACGAAAATTCGGACATAGAAAATATGTAAGAACATTCTTTTCTTTAGAGATTATTACAATTAGAAATGTTTACAGAAATTGTTTTCAGATTTCTAAATATAATGCTGCAATGTTTGATGGTTTCTAATAAAACATTCCCATTTCAAGCTGTTATTTTCCCCAGACTTACCATTTTCCATATTGTGTTCCTTGTTGTGTTTGTCGTTGTCGGCGCCTGCGTATCCCTCAAATCCTGGTCCAGATCCCATTTCCATGCCGCTTAGCGAAGCGGCTGCCATAGCTTCGACGTCTGACGGAACATTCGCACTGAATTCACCTACAAAGCAAACGGCAAACGCCAAACGAAATATATAAGTAAATTGAAAAACTGTGTAACAAATTTGTAAACAAAAAGAGGGGGCAGGCAGGCAGGGAGCAAAGCGGCGCGCAGGGGCACTTGAGTTGCTCTTCTGTGGCGCCAGGCAAATGTCAATTAATAATTTAACAACAACAGTTGCGCGTTTGTCGGGCGCCTGAAATACGAGATCTTAATTGAAAATAGAAATGCGGAGAGACATCGGAGTAGATGGACGATGGAAGTCGGAGAAAGGGAAATGGACAGCAAGAGCTTCAACTCCAACTCTCTTCCTGTTGGGAGCCCAGAGCGGATGAGCGTGGGCCAAGTAGACAGCTAAACGTGTGTCATAAACTTGGTCAAAATGCCGCAATTTAGTGCCTTCCCTCGGCAGTCTAGACCAGACTCAGATGCGATCAGAACCAGTTGCCGGTAGTCGTTCGGTTCGCTTCCTTCGATTCCCCCCGCCCGGTGCATCTTTAAGATACTGTTTGACAGGCTGCCGAGATTACGTCTCTAGTTCTGTCGTCTGCACGCAACAGACGTGCGCAGACGTGCGCAGACCTGGGGGCCTAGAGACCTGGAGGATGACGTTGTCTCCGCCGCTGACGACTTATAGCCCACGCAAAGCCGAGCTCCCCTCCTCGCACGGAGGTGCGAAAGCCTCGACTGACGCTCGAGCTCCCCACTGGGCAGCTTTCAGAGGCAGTCAGCGTCAGCGGAAGCCAAGCAGACGCTGTCTCAGCGGAAGGGGTGAGAGCTTCAAAGGAGGGGATGCCAGATAAATTTGCCAAAATTAATGAGCAAACTTCATCCGTAATTTGATAAACAAAAAGTGGTACGCCCGTTGGCGCGCTTATCAAAACATTAGTTATTATTTATGATGCGTCTCATCTCGAGGAGAAAGAAATATGTGTGCCACACTCGCCGGGCAATTGAAATCCAGAGCGTGCTGGGCGGGCTGACCGACGTGGAAAGTCGCCGGCGAAACGCGAAAAATCTGTCAAAACTAGCGATACGATGAATGACTCGTATTTTCCGAGTGCAGGCCCGATAAAAAACTGCCATTGATGGAGGAGAGGCAGCGACTGAACAAGCTGAATGACCGACTATCGGATTATCTAAATTACAACCATAGAGAAAAGTCGTAAATTAATGGAACTCAATAAAACAGCAGTGAGACATGAATTGTATCGTAAATAATAATAGACTCTCTCTTGTTTAATGTTTATTTAGTTATTTAGTTATTTAGGTTAAAAGATTTTGAAGTAATTCGGAGAAAGGGAAATCTATAAAACCAACTTTTAGAATTTAATATTAAATATCCCATAACTAAATATATTTGTTTATAATTATTACTGAATCTCGGTTACCCCTAGTCTAAACTTAAGCACTGATAACAACCCAAAAACATGGCCCATGTCTGCGGCTTGACTATCGCTAATTGATTGAGTGCCTTGCACTTGTCGACTCCATTCGCACAGACCGAACTACGTAATTCCCCCGAAGCGGCTTATATTTTTGCCATTTTAGTGTTGTGCCTTTTACACTCTTTGGCAGTTACATAAGCCATCTATCAGCGATTGCAAATTGCTGGGTGGAAAACTCGCGGCTCTGGCGTTTGACACATTTCCAAGAACCAAAAGCCAAAACAACAAAGTGGAAACGTGACAATCCATGTGGGTGCAGTGCAGCGCGCAGTGCAGTGCCGCGCAGTCGAAGAACCATTCAAGCCACGAATGGTAACTGATTTCGTATGGAGAGAACACGGCGACAAATAACCAAAGCCCGGCCACAAATTGGAGCACGTGCAAATTGCCTAGCAATCAATCAATATGCATATAGGCGAGTGCGACGATATATGTATTATGATGATATAGTTCGCAGAGCGTCGTTCGCATCGCTTCAAAAGATTCGCAATTACGTAGAAATAAAAGCAAATGCCGACTGCATGGCAAATGAATTGAATGAATGCCAGGGGATAGGAGAATCGGTTAAGACTGTGTGGCACTGGACTTTAATAGGGAGGAGGATAATATATAAGAAATTATATATTCTAGGTGTTTTATATCATTATTTTCTTTAAATTTCCTCCTTTTTTAATGCAATATAAATATATTATATTAATTTTAGCTTACAGAATTTGTCTTTAAATTGTTTAAATAATTTTTCCAAGCTCTATGATCACCAAGTGTGATACATGCTCTTTTCAGATGGTCACTGGAGAGCTAATCAATTGGGTGTGGTCTCGGATAACTGGGCTTTTCAGGGGTTCGGTCAATCGCTCGCTCACTGAACTTTGCTAAGCCATTAATGCTTCTGTTTTTTTTGAGAAAACATTTCAAGTACTGTGTATTTGCAGCGAAAATGGCTTGCAATGTGCCTCTCTACCAGTCCCTGTTCCGTTTCGAGTGCAGTTGCAGTAGCCCCCCAAAGGAAAAACATGGCCAACATGGTTGCCACAGATAAGAAAACTTGGAAAAAATACAAAAACACACAATGAATAATGAATGGCAGCAGGCGAATGCACGAAAGATAAGCCCGCAGTGATTGTGTGTGGGTTCGGGTTCATATTTTCATATTCATATTAGGTGACTGATTGATTGATGGCTCAGAAAACTTGGAGGTTTACTTTCAAGTCACACGATTTTTGCCAAATGTCAGCTAGCGAGATTGATGGCAGAACTTGAAAAGAAAAACCCAAAGCTATCTCTAATGACGAAATCAAAAGTGGTTGCGATAAATAGCAATTAAAAATGTTGGGATGATTGTACAAAAAGCTTTAAATAGGTGCTGTTTAAAGGAAATATTAATTATGGAAAGATTAGCACAGAAAATGATAATTTTTAGCTAAAACAATTGATTACGTAGGACAAGAAAACCGAAAATAGCTAAATAATGAGGAAATAAATAGTCACAGCTGCATTTCCCATAATAATTAGAGCAAAAATGTAAATATCAAAACAAAAATAAAACTAAAATGCTGTCCTCCCCCCAAGAAAAATCCCCTGTCCCTTGGGTGACTCTGGTCAATCCAAGCAAAGACTTTCGTAACTGGGTCAACGGACGACGGCGGGAGCTCCGCCACTCTACTGGCAATTAAAATTTTAAATATTTTTCGTGCTCAGAACAGAATTTAGCAAAGTTGCGTGGCGGTGGCCACTCGAAAACAGAGATCAAAGTGAAATTTATGTTACAGATTTTCACCCGTTGGGGCGGCGGATGCATAGATGCTAGTTTTGGGACAGCGTCCAAAAATAAACTCCCTCGGGTGCAGCCATTTGGAGTTGGATTCTGTCCATCAACGTGCCGAGTCCATGCTAAATGAGCTGCACCCCCCGGGAGCCCCGCTCCCAGCCAGCCAGCCAGCCAGCGGCGTGTGAACATTAGTCAAAAATGCGTAAATGAAATCAATTAAAATTACGCATAGCACACGAGACGCATTCGGAATGGAAAATCGCTGCGCTGCGCTGCGTGTTTACACATTCTGCCTACGCGCGCTGCATGGCCTAATGAAGGCACGTCCCCGCCAACCCGATCCGATGCGGGGATACGGGTGAGGTGCCGAGGCTAAGGGCAAGGGTTGAACCCGAATGCAGTCGGTGGGTAATGGCCAGCACAACAGCACAAGAGATGAAGAAGAGAAGGCGATCACCGGGAGGAGCAAATGCCGGGGGAATCTTTGAGTGCCACTTCAATTTGTTTACAACAAGTTGGCCCGCTGATTGCAGCTGGGCCTCATCTTTAAGGCACTGGGAAAAATATTTATAAAGGAAATACAAGATTATTTACTAAGTAAAAATGTGTATCAGATATTAAGCCTGAGTTAACCGAGTTTAACTCAGAGGAGCCACATCTTTCAAAGAGAGTTTTACCTTAAAATCACCTATTCTTCATCCTTCTCTTCCGCACTTCTCTTATTTAATTATCAAAGAATTCCCCTTTTTCCCAGTGCATCATTTTCTGCTTAATCATATCGCTTCGCTTTGGTTTTGCCCCTCAAACGCATCACACACAATGCAGCTTTAATTTTCTTTGGGATCCCAGATCACTGCAGAGCAGACCAGAACCAATACGATCCGAGCCGAACCAAAATGAGAAATGAAAACTCATCGGATAATAGCACTGTCAATGGGCCGGCTTCGTGGCCCCCAGGTGTTGGCCGAGAGTGGAGATCTTCACTTCAATTTGGGCATAAATGCAGCATAATGATCTTGCCGGGAAGAATAGCCACAAATTGCTGAAATCACATCAATTTGTCTGCAGCTTGAGGAATCCCCACGAATCATTACTCCGTCGGCCGACTTTTGTTTTCTGAAATAACTTAATTCCTTTCAAGTTTCTAGGATGATCTCCTAATGAAGCTTTCAAGTGATTGGTTGATGGATTCCCCCCATATTTGTATTAGTTTTTTAAACAAAATAACTAATGATCCAGATGACTGACTGAATCCCACAAAATGTAAGTCTGATTTCCATTCAAAAGTGAATTTATGGGTACTTATGCAACATATTGCGTGCAACGTTTCCCCCGGGTGAACTTTTATTCAATTTCGCTATTTATTTGGCAGAGATTTCGTTGTTCATAAACGATCATATATCATTTGCTTTGAATGATCGGCATTGCATTTAACTGGCCTCTTTTGTTATTATTTATGGCTTCATGCCTGCGCTGCTTGTTTGCTATTTCAGCCAAATGTGCAGATCGATGGCCAGGCCACCCAGGCAACTTGCCACCCCAGGTCGTTGCCACGCCTTCCCTATGCATTTATGGTGATTATTTATATAATCTCGGGGATGTGCACGCATGAATTTTCCAAATATTTTTATTACTGCCTGAAGACTTGAGCGTTTTGACTGACGTTTGATTTGTAATTGCAAAAGGCAGCCGCCGTCTCTTTATGTTTTCAGATATGACAGCATTTTGGGTGGTCGATCCTATCCTAGATATACTCAGTCCATGACGTTCGTAAAGTTTTGCGCACAGTTCTCGATTTCAAAGACCTCGGCGAGCAATTCTCCTTCACTTCTCGGGCGCAATTGAAGATTTCCTGTTTGGCCCCGACATGGCAACGTCATGATCATGCTGCTCATTATGGGATGATTCTATAGAAAGCACTTAAATTGAATAATGTCACCCAAAAGCGCTGAAATTGATGCAGCCGCGCGCTGAGACGGCAATTTCGTTGGATGCCCATGGATGGCCATTCGCCAAGGGGGATCGGGACGAGGTTGGATGGCTGGATGGATAAGACGACGGATGCTCACTCGGTCGCTCGCCCGTTCGCTTGCTCGCTTGATGGTGATATGTCAGCAGCCGCGTTGGCATGTAATTCAATACGGGAAGACGGACGCATGGACGGAGTGCGATCTGCTGAGTGCCAAAGTGTGAAGAGGCGCATTTCGGGTAAAAATGTATTGTCTACAATTTCAGCCAGAGACAAGGAAGCCGAAGTGCCAGGAACCCAAAACAAAAAAAAAAACAAAGCCGAAAGTATGCGCGATAAGGTATTCAGCATTAGAGATGGACGTGAAAAGGGACTGGTGAGGAGCCTTCTTAAAATTCTAGTTAAAGTTAGTGACTATTTTCAAATGAGAAATAGAGAAAGAGAGCGTTCTTTAGTTCCTATGTCACCTATCACACTAATTCCTTACGTTCTCGACGTAACGTCCATACATTTGTGTTGCAATATGCAAGCAATTTTTCTGCTGGCGACTTATATTGCCCTCTCTCCGGTCGCACAAAATTGAGAGCTCAAAAATCGAAAAATATAATGGCGCTTTTATGCGTGATTACAAGAAGCGTTTAAATACAAAATTAAACATGATCAATATAAATTTCTAAGACCCAAATATTTATTTTTACATTATTTTTTTTAGTACTGTTTATTGTTTAAAATATGACACCATAAAAATACCCAAAAATCCAGACACATAAAAGACTTTAAGCAAAAAAAATTAACAAAGTTGTAAAACATAAAATACAACATAAAGTCTTTATGGATGACATTTCAATTTCAAACTGTTCTACGTAGACCAGCACCATTTCCTTTGATGTAGCAACATTTGTCACGCTCGCATCTCTGCCGTAATTACGCGCAACGCAGACGACACTCAAACATCTCGGATACAGATAGAGAGATACAGATGGAGATGCCCAATGATAAAGACAGCGACGACGATCTCAATCTCGTAGCGTCCACGGATCCGTGGCCAGTGAAAAGGGTCGTCATACGAGTGTATGAGTCTGTGAAGTGCTCGTCGTCGTCGGGCCTGGCAAGCTAAGCACCGAAATAAAGGAGGGAACTCTTTATGCTTTTTTAGTATTCTTTAGTTTGTCGAGTATCTACATATTTATGCTGTGTCCCTCTTCCATGTCGTACGAGTGTATTTTTGGGGAACCTTCGGAATGAATGTCCAAACCGAGAGGAAGAGGCGACAGACAGACAACGCAAATCAAATTGTAAAAGTGTTAAAGGCTGACACATTCGAGTGTTTGACGCGTCCCAGCATTGTATCTGTGAGTCTGCCCCACCTGCGGGTGTGTGTGCGTGCGTGTCACGGTATCACTTTCAAAGAACATCGTCTGCCAGTCAAGGGCCACAAAAACCAAGGAGCAGGAGAAGCGAACATACGCCGACAGCTGCATGAGAGCTTTTTTTATTTAGGAATCTTCAGATCTTCCAAGTTGGCAAATGCCGCCAAGGGATACTAAACTCAAAATTACAGAAAGCAGAGAATTTATAATATGTTGCAGCAGACAATGATCAATATATCTAGTGGTTTTACTAGATATCTTTACAAATTAGTCGCTACTTCAAATATTTAAATAGAGTTTTCCAATTTTATCATTCTATAATTTCTGTTAATAGAATTTCCTAGTTATTCTGTTTCAAAAACCTATTTTATTTATGTTTCTTAGTTTCCAACTAATTGATTTCCTCACTAAAAACTAGGTAAAACCCATAAATAAAGCTAAAACTCCTGAAATTGAAAAGAAAACAAGCAAACAAAGAATTTAAATAAACTAACCCCTTTTTGTTTAATATTTATTGCTACAGGCTTTACATTTTGTTAATTGATTTCCTCACAAAAAACAAATGTAAGATTTAATTCAATAAATAAAACCCAACTCCTCCTACATTTTCGGAAAAAAAACAAGCATTTTAAGTAGCCAAACACAGGTTAAATGCGATACTGTCCAGTTTCAAAAGCATCTACATAAATTACCAGAAGCTGTACCAGGTCCGATCGATACGAGAATAATGATCGTTGAAAGCCAGGCCCATAAATAATTTGGGAGTAAATGTTGTGTGAAGACTCCTCCTACGCTAAAAACGCTAAAATTCGCATCAAATGCTAATTCAACGGAATGACATCTTCTTAATTAGCCCACAAATTTGTTAATAGCTCCGAGCTAAATCAATAAATATATATCTCCTCAACGAACGCCTCCCACTCGACTCTGGAAATGTTATGTTAATTGTCGGAGCAAACAGAACAATGGGCATGACTTTTACCACCACTTTGGCCAATGGCCAATGGCCTCGAAGAATGTGCTGCTCTGGAGGAACAAGAGATTCGTTTCGACCCAACCGAAAAAACCCAACGAAATCGGGGAAAATAAAAAACAATAGGTTGGCTGACTCCAAAAAGTAGAACAAGATCGATCGCCGACTCTCGATTCGATTTGATTTCGTTTGATTAGACAACGAAGTGCCTTTGCCTATGCCCGGTGCTGCTGCTATTGTTCGGACCCACAACACCGCCACGAAATTTGAATTCGCTTGTTGTGATCAAAATGTTTTATGACTGCCAAACGTCGCCATTGAGGGAATCGATAGAAATCGAAGAAATCGAAGTGATCTCGGGCTCTGACTAATTTGCATTCGATGCGGAAGCTGGAAAACTGCCGGTCATTTAGAGAACCCAAGAAAAAATGGGATTTTTTAACACCAGGGGAATCGCCCGCATAAAATTTATAAACTTTTCTCACCGCTTAAAAGGTAAGATCACTTGGGAAATTATAGAAAAGGTAATTAGGGCGCAGAGGTACATATATAATATATTAGTATAGTTTAGTTTAAAATTTCAATTTAAAGATTGTTTAGAATTCAGATGTATTAATTGCTAACTTTTAAAATAAATATTAATACTACGATCTTAACTAAGACTGTTTTAAAGTCCCTTAAAGAGGTGCTAAGTCTAAGAAATATAAACTGATTATTAGTTAAACTTTAAATTATTTTATTTCACTTTTAAATAAACCTCAAAAATTTTTAAGGAATCATTTTTAAGGAATCAGAAGAGTTCAACTGTACTAGAACTTCTGCAATCAATTACAGGCTTTGCCACCATTTTTTTCTTTTCGTCCAAACAGGAAATATTATGCAGATCTTCATTACATTTCATTTTGATAAACACGAATGTAGTTGAGGTCTCAGAACCGAGTCCTAGGCTATTGGCATTTGGTCCCGGCTTGGGTTTAAGTTTTAGTTCGAGTCTGTAGCTGTTTTGCCCGATGCCCGCCGCCTGATAAACGAGCCGAGTTTTCCGAGGAAAACATGGTTATGGCTGCGGGGCCATGGAGGTGGAAAGGCCAGCTATGGAAAAGGTGGAAAGGTGCCACAAAGCAGCGGGACTGCAACTGGGTGTGGGTGTGGGACTGGTTGGGGAGTCACTATACCTTTATAAAGCCAGAAAAGCGCGTGGAGCGTGTGCCTCATAATTGGCAAAAGGCGAACGGCGTCGGTGACGGCGATGGCTATGGACGAGCCCGAGCAACACGACAATTATTTGGGCAATGTGGTAAACGGTTTTTCGTTCTTTTTCGGACTTCTATCCCGGCTGCTGCTGCGGTCTCCGCATAACTTGGCTAACAAGCAAAAAACTGTTGACCAAAAATTAAGGCTCGCAATGCGCGTGCAAAGAGTCACAGAAGCAGCACCAGAAGCAGGAGCAGGAGCAGGAGCAGCAGCAGCACACAGAGAAATGACACATCAGATAAGGCAATATCACCTACCCAGGGCCAAAAAACCAAACCAACCCGGTCAGGAGGCACTGAGAGAAATGGATGGATTTTTAGTAGTAGAATAAAGGAATTTAAGACAAGCTTAGAGATACTTTCGAAGTACTTTGAAGACAATCGAACCGTAAACCCTAAGATATCTTTGTGGAACCCCAAATATAAATATTTAAAAATATTTTGGTGACATTTTCCTTAGTTTTTATAACTAACTTAGTAAGTTTTCACTGTGTAGTAAACAAGGCGACGACGCCGTTTGTCTGCCTCGTTGCCACAGCCACAGAGCGCGAGCAAGATGCAACAATTGATTGCCGCAGAAGGAGCCCAAGCCCCAAACCCGGCCAGGAGCCGCTGAACAATGCGAGGCTATGGTGGCTGCCGCCGTTGCCGTTGCCGTTGCAGCCATTCCCGCTGCCAACTCCATTTGGAATCGGAGGCGGCTCCTCAGGGTCGTTGCACAGCAGCCACATCAACGACGTCTGCGTCGTTCCCCATTTGTACTTTGCAATGCAAAAGACGCGACGTCCTCCGCCCAGATCCTCCACCTCGACCACCTTCCCCCACTCTGAGTCCCAGGGCCGGGGCCATGTCGAGTACACGAAGTACAACACAAATTGTGGTGTCGAACATCGTGTTCTCGGTACCCCGAAAAAAAAAAAAAAAAAATCACAATGGCCCGAGAGGTACGGAAGACCGGAGGAGCTCAGAGGAGTCTGTGAGGCTGACTGACTGACTAGTCAGGCGGTTTTCGGGTGGATTTTTGAGGAAAAGTCTAATTGATGAGTGGCATGTCCCATGGCTAGACACATGCAGCAGCCGCAGCTCATTACCCCGATGTCTAGTCTCTGGCCTCTGGTCGCCTCTGGTCTTCTCTGATCTTGGCCAGACGGCACACACAATGGACGCATAAACCAAGTCGGAGAGGGTCGTCCTTTTCCCCCCCAGAGATGCAACTTTGACGCATGAATAAGTAAGCGAGGAGGCCAATTTTCATTTTCCAATGGCAATGCCAAGATCCGAATTGCAAGAAAACTTTAAATGGGAGTGACAGTGAGTTGGAGGTAAAAAAAAATAGTTTCCATTTAAAATAAGCTTAAGGAGGTCTTTAAAATCAGCTAGAAACTAAGCCATAGCTTCTTTAACTTTGTTAAAAATAAAATCAACACCTTAACTAAACACAAAAGACTTCAAATGAAAGCCAAGCTTTGCTTAATTTATAAATACAAACGAAATGTCAGAGTTTCTTTTAAGAAATCTGCATTTGTTATTGCTACAAATTATCATAAGACGTTTCATAAATTAAATAATAAAAATCAACTAATTGTACGACCATTGTTTAGGGAATATACATGGGTAAATCCGGCAATAATATTTCTTAAGAAATATTGGTATATCCCATTAATAGGGATTTAAATAAAGCAGAAAAGAATACTTGTTTTTTAAATTAGAGGTAGGTCTATCCATATTTCTTGAAATTCTTGAGATGCACATATTTATTTATTTGAAAATTGCTTTACCTTAAAGGTTTTCTAAGAAAGCACCCATTATAATTTTAAAATAATATTAATAATGGCTAATTTGTACAACTAATCAACCCTCTGTTGTTTCCTTTAGCTCTCTAAACCCACGGTAAACGTTGGTGTGAATATTGTCGGAGTAAAAATCATAATAACAACAGCGACAACAACTTTGGCAACAAAAAGCCTACGTGACGTTGCACCAAAATTGACGAATATATTTTTGTATTTTTTTTGTGCTGTGGCATTTTTTTGCCTGGGCTTTTTAAGCGCGGCCACAGGAAGAAATAAATTGTTATTCCTCGAGTGGGGGTTTTTCTTCAATGCTCATTGTTGTTGTGGCTGTTATTGGTGTGGCTGTTGGTGTGGTTGTAGTTGCTGCTCTTTAACACTTCACGTGCGAAATAAGGCAGCGAATAAGTAGAGAAGGAGACGGAGCAAGCGCTAACTTTAAATTAGCTTTGACAAGATAAATGATCAGGCATCGGAGCTAAAAACGAAATGAGAAATGGATACTCCCGGCGACCTCTCTTCCTTCTTTTTATTTTTTTTAGTACCCTCGGTAATTGTACAGTGCGTTTTGAAGAGTTAGGTACAGTTTATAAACCAAGATAATTGATGTTAATTGTAATAAAATATTAAATATTCAATAAGTAGTTTGATTTTGAAAACATAACAAGGTAAGTGCCTATTTCTACTCTTCCTGTTATAATTTCTATCGTGTAAATGCGATAGTTAACTTTGACAGGGACCCGACTCCCTGTCAAACCATTTCTGGCTCGGAAAAAAAAAGCTGATTTCCGATAGCCAAGTGAAGAAAAAGAAGAGTCTTACAGCTGCGTCTTACAGCACAATTTTGTGCTTTTATGCAATAATCGATCGTTATCAGCACTATGTTTTTTTTTCTCGTTCAGATAATTTTAAGAAGTGCAGAAACCCAATTTGTTTTACGATAAGTTTATCTGGTGATTATTTTTTCCGGACAAAATTTTTAGATTAAGTTAGAACCTGATTACAAACTAAATGGCTTCCAAAAAAGAGTTTTCATTTAATTAAAACGAGATTAAGCCGGATCCCCTGGTTTATTATTATTATTGCAATTGTAAAAGCATCTCGAAAACCTTCAATTACTATTATTTCAGCATTAATTATATGAATAACACTGTACTCAGCGAGATCTATCAGAAGGCATTATCGCGTAACCCTCATTCTGGACCTGGAGTGACCCCCAACAGTTGGGCCGGCATTCACGCCTCGTGCATCCTTATCCTCATTATGTTCGTCTCCGTTTGCGTCATTGGGTCTGCTATTTCAATCGGACCGGAAAGGCCGCAGCACTAAGTATATATAATTTAAGCCCGGTCCCGGGTCTGCGCGGCTGGCTTCCTTCGGCCCCCGAGGTGGTTCCATGCAATTTACAATTGGCATTGGCAGCGAGGCGTCAAAAGGCTTATTAAAAGAAATTTGCAATTGCAACGGACAAGGGACAGCGGACAACGGAGCGGACACCCGAGAGCGGACAGTGGCCAGCGGATCGAAGGAAACGAAACGAATTCAAGCCAAAGTGGGGCCCAAACGAAGCCCATTTCGAATTGCATCCCAAGATGCACAGCTCAAGATTTACCATTCCCGTCGGCCGTCGAGCCATTTATGTTATTTCTGCTGCTGCTGCTGCGGGTCTGGGCCTCCATCCATCCATCCGCCTTCCTCTTCCTCATCCGCGTCCTCGTCCTCTTTATAAGGCCCGATCGCACACAATCCCCCCAATCACAATGGGGCAGGCACGAAACTCCACTTTTAGAAGGCACCTTATCTGTGCAACGGCATCATTATTTCACACCAACCCAGCTGAAGGCCCAGGCACCAGGCAGTCCCAGCAATGGAGCTGCAGATGGAAATGGAGATCGCAGGCAGCAGGATCCGGCGGCTCAGGAGGGGAGCCGTCGGGCCAACGTCGCCGTCTGTGGCAGCCCGCAAAGGGCACACAAAAACGGCATAAATATTATGGCCAAGCTGCGAAACGAGCTGCAGGAGCCGAACGTAAACAGGGCATAGCGATGGTCAAGGGATTGGATCAAGAATTGGGAATTATAAATATAGTTAAGATATATTTTCTGAAGGTTCTTTCTATTAATTCTTAAAATCTGAGAAAAAGGATCATTATTTCGCTTTCAGTAGCTTAAACTTAAGCTAATATAAGCTTTCCTTCATCTATATTCCCAGCCTTAAGTTGAAATATAACTTCTTTCGCGAAACCCCTTAAAATTCGTGTCACGCACCCATCCTTGATCCCTGGCAAAAAGATCTCATATCGAGAAGAGTACGTGGCCGGCAATGCCATGAAATGCTTAAACATAAATTCAACGAGACGACGAGGAAGTCCAGGAAGGGAAGCAGCAGGAGGAGCAGCAGCAGCAGCTGGAGGAGTTGGAGAGCCCCCAGAGCCGGTCCTGGCACATCGCGATGTGCTCAAAGAGATTAGTCTGAGCCCATAGAGCAGCTTCGTGTTTCTGTTTCTCTTTCTGTCTCCGCGTCTTATTTCTGTGGCAGATGTGGATCTTGGCCAGGACAGAACGGAATTCTGTTCGAAACGCAAGAGCTCGCATTTTCCCTGGGCTTAGGCTTAGTCTTCGAACCCAGCTCTAGCTTTCTCTTGGAGCTGGTCAAGCTCTGACTCTACTGATGCCATTGCCGATGCCTGGACCACATTGTTCCCCGACCTGCAATAAATTATCGATTAGAGTGGGCTGCCTGCCGGCTCGATATGGGCACTGGCACTGGCAAACTCTCCATTGGTTCAATGACCCACAAAACCGGGCTTATTACAGACCAAATTACAAAAGATGTGAAGATGCGAAGGGTATTTGTTACGCTTTAATGGCCGCGTGGATGAGCGCCCATTCGGGCTCCTAAAAGGTTCACGCCTACACTACACTTTTTGCGGCCCTGCAACTGTACGGATCGGGCCAAGGTGTGAAATTTGCAGCCTGGCCAATATTCCCCAAAGGCCCCCAAAAAGCTGTTCCTGCTCCTGATGGCGATGCTACTTTTTTCCCTTAGCTCCAGCAGCAGCCCTAAAGCCTTTAATTTAATGCCAAGGCAATTCGCCTGGCCGCCAGACGTGGCTGGAATTTTAAATGTATTTTTGCAGCCACAAGAATCCGAAAACCGGCGAGCGCAAAGTGTGATTAACGCGTACCTGCAACTCAGACGGGAATCGAGGACGGAGCCCAGCCTTTTTGACACAAAGCTTGGCTCTTGGGTCTTGGGTCTCCAGTATCCATTCTCTGGTCTCTGGTTTTTCGCATTTCGGCCACTCGACGGCCCTGCAACGACGACGTTGACAAAAACCCGCGGGACCCGTGGATCCTCATAAATGCGCGCAGAAGCTGCACAAAAACCCGACGAGATCCCCGGTCTCCACCTGTACCCTTGGCTTCCATCCAGAGTCTTCTACCTGAATGGCAGTTTGTAACTTTTGTGTGGCTCGCGGGGCCTAAATGCCCCAACTCGTTATGCTCAGGAGCAGAAGCAGGCGAAGATAAGCAACGAGGAGGAGATGGAGCTGGGGAAGCACTCCAAAAAACTAAAGTTTAAAATAACAAATTCATAAAATAAATATGAAATTGTGATTACAGTAAAGGATTGTATAAAAATATTGTCTATTAAAAAGCACAGCGTCTACCCTTTAAAAAAGAAATCTTTCCAAAGTTAATAGCGAATTTCTTTGAATTTTTCTTATTATATAAAATGCTTGGTTTTATATCAAATTTGTACCTAAAATATCTTCAGTTGTTCCCCCTATAACCTCCGTTTTTCTTAGTGTAAAGAATCTTCCCTAGCGCTGCATCTCGCTTTGCATGCCAGGCGGCAGTGCTCCCGCTCCCCACCCTCTGAGATCCCTTCTGGCCGCCTTGGGCTCTCATTTAATGAGTGCTGTCTGGGTCGGTCGGTTCGGTTTTGGGCTTGGGTCCGGTTGGGTCCAGATCCAGGCAGTGCCGTGTCGGTGACTGCATCATTTTAATAATATTGTTTACGTGACATTTGATTTATTATGAACTTTTTCTTTTGACAGATTATGTGGCGGCTTGACTCCATGCCAGTTGGCTACTGTTTCGCCTTGGCACGCACACACCGAGAGAACTTTGGGATCGTTTTGGGGCTTGGGTCTGGACCAGGGGCTTAATGGATCCGCCAGCCAGACTGTGGAACTGGAATGGATGAGAAATCTGCAACAGAGAAGCAGCTGCTGCGAGTGCTGGCAAATCAATTAGCCTGCCTTATAACAGTAAGGGCCCACAATTATCGCAAATTACATGAAACAGTCGGGAATTAAGGTCATTCAATTACCATAAGTCGTTAGCCGGGAGGAAGAGAGATTTTGGCAAATGAGGAAGGGATTTTGAGTTGACTTACTATAAGGAAAATTTAGCTTAATTTGAACTTTAAGCGAGCTAAGGGTAGAAATGGCTACAATTTCCTTTTAAAGAGTTGGTATATGAATTCCCTTATCGACATTTTGGGCAGCCTTTCACTTTTTATCATATCTTTATTGATTTATCATAACCTGTTATGAAAGTGTCCTTATATAATTGGTTTTCAACCACTCCTTTTCTCTTTTCTGACAGTCACCCTTATAAAAATGTTAATGAAATGCAGGAAAGATTTTTAAAAACAGATTGGAGATCAATTTTCAAGATAAATACTTTTTAGAATAATTTTAAAGACAAATTGTGAAAGAGAGCCAGGCTTAATCCAAAATTGAAGAACATTATCTAAGTCTAACTGCTATATAAGAGTTCCTTTAATTCTTATTTTAGTGGAGGAACGTAACAAATATCTCTTCAAAAACAAAGTAAAAAAACCATTTAAAGTAAGACATAAAAAACCTTAATTTATTTACTTCCAAAGCATAAATAAAATAAAAAAGCTCCTAAAAAAATTTTAGAACCTCCAATATCTCCTTTTCCATCAACTTCAATCACAACCTTATCCAAAGCCTTCCTAATCGTTTACCATCTATTTGATGTTCCACCGCAATAGTTGCATTATTTCCCTTTTATTTCCTTTAATTTCCAGCCATCAGTCCGAATTGATTCACATTAAATCCTTCCCTGTTTATGGCTACCGATCCATCTTCCTGCCCCGGCTGCCTTTTAACGCCTTTTTTACGACCAACAGGGAATGGGGAAAAAAATTAATAGTTCTTGTCATTTGAAGCGACCAAAAATATAATTAAAAACCGTCTCAAGTGCCAGAGATCCCGATAAATCAGTTCGAGGCGACAACACCAGAATCGGCAAAAGGCATGGGATCAAAAAGCAGAAACGAACTGAGAACTGAGAGCGAAGAACGTGAAACCAAAACAGGCCAAGAAGAAATGTTGGCCCAGAGCCAGGCAGGTTCAGGTTGGATCCCCATCTACCAGTCCCAACTCCACCTCCACATCACCATCGGTCTCCAAAAAAAACTCTCAACTCGTTTGAATGCTGAATGCCAGAAAAATGTTTTCAAATTATACGAAACCTTTGCGCGATGCAGTTTCTGTGTTTAGAGGGCTCTTTCGAGGTCCATTCGGGTTCTCTTCTGGGTCGATTTTCTGTTCCCTTCGATGGTTTTTTTTTCTTTCCCTGTTCCGATCTGTTCTGCTCTTTTTTTTACTTTTCGTTTTTATGTTGTCGTTTGATTCGTTACGATTATTTACAGAGAACTCGACAATGTCGTTTTAATTAAGAACCAGTTTATTTTTAGGCTTTATTTTGGTTGGTTTACTTTTTTGCCTTTGCCTTTGCCCAGCGACATTTACAAATTAAATGGTGATAAGCAAAAGTTTTTGGTGGTTGGGCCACCAGAAATTTAATTATGCGGCATGCAACGCGATTGCAAGAACAATAAGTGTGCTGCACTGGGAAAATAAGAAGGTAAATTCTGTGAATTTGAAGAAAAATAAATACTTTGTAGAAGCTTTTTGCTAATGTAAACTAGAACATAGAATATTATGGAGAGATAACTATATAATCCGAAGACCTTAGGATGTGACACTATAAAGTATAAAAACTAGACAATTTCGGGGCTAAGAACTCTATTCAAAAACCCCTTTTTGTCAGTGTGTTCTGCTTGGCGGTTATCGTTGAGACTTTAATCTTTATGGGCTATGAATGCACTCGAGTGGTTAGGCTCAATTTAAACAGCCATCGAGCCAGTCCAGAGATCGCAGCGTTATTTACGATAGCTGTCAATAATAATAGTCATAATAAACACAATCGTCGGTCCCTGGTCCCTTATGGCTGCAAGTATTGGAAGGTGTTGCACCCATGCGGCGAGGGTGCCAGCCAGTTCTCGAGTCGAGTCCGACCGCTTGTTTGGTTCGTTTTAATATTGACCGATTCCGATAATGTCATAAATGTGACAGCGATAAAAATCAACTCAATTTAGCCCCGAAGGGGGGTATAGCCGCTCCTCTGTGCCATCCAGAACGTTGCAGGTTGTTTTTGGGGGCAGAGACAGAGGGCGGCAATTCAACTTCAAAACTGTTTGCACTTTACAGCGCTGGCAAATGTTTGATCGAGAATATGGGATGTGTATGCCTTACAGGGCACATATTGACACACTGATTAGGCTTCGACGGAAACATTCTTAGTCAGGCAGGAAGCTTGCACATCGAAGCCGGCAGAGAAGCGCGGAAATTACAGACAGAGGAGGGCCATACAGAAATTTTCAATTTGCACTTCCAATTCCCATTTCGACGTCGCTCTCTCAGTCGGCGAACATTTTATGCAAAATCGGACACGACTTTGCACTAAAAAGGAAACGTTCCCCATGAGAGGATCTGTCGAGGGGTGGCCAAAGTGATCACGTCTCGTGGAAAACATTACTGATCCGAAAGTGCCCTTAGGCAGGGAATTAAATAAAAAAAAAGAGTTGTATAAAAAAAGTCATTAAAGTGCGTTAAAAATGCTGAAAATACTTATTTATTTAGTACACACTATTCGTCTTTTTTTAGCACAAGTTCTTCTTTTTTGAAGAAAAAGTAAAAAAAATATTGTATACCAGAAAATACTGATTAAAAAAAGTATTTTTAATTTATTTAGTGTACGCTAGTTATCTCTTGCTAGTCCAGTTACTTCTGATGTATCCATATTTAAGTACAGGACAGAATTTAAAAATCGCTATAAGGCATCGCAGAAAATATTTGTAATCATGGTGGCCTTGCCTTTTTTAAAGTGCCACTTTTATGGGTGTATTTTTTCTTATCATGGTTTGTCCAACTAAATCGTCCTATCTTTAGTTAACATTATTTTATTATTAATTTTTAATTGTCACGCTTGTCACTAGTCTCTATTAGAGGTACTTTTTTTGGCAGAAAATATGCCTACACGATGTATCGATATTTAAGACAGGGGAATCTAAAATCGATAAAAAAAACATCGTGAAACAAAAATTGCAATCGTTAGCCTTGCCTTTTTCAAATGTCACTTTTACTCGGACACTTAGTCTCAAGCACAGAAATTTGGTCAGTCGTCTTCTGTTTGTCCCTCTGAACAGTCCTATTTTCAGTAAACTTTTTTAATTATTTATTTTTCGTATCTTATTTTTGGTTGCTAAAATTGTTTTCTTTATTTTAATATTATTTTTCATTGCTGTGTTTATCGCAGTGACATTACCTAAATGCTTTTTTTTATTATACATACGTTGTATAACATCATCATACTACAGAACTCTAATTATTATTTTCTTTAAAAGTTTAAGCGGTAATTATTTACTTTTTATATTTATTTATTCATTTATATTGGCCTTAAAATTGCAACGCAGAAGATGTTTCGGTGACACTATCATACCAAAAGATGCAATTCAGTCATTCTTATTACTTTAATTATTATTTTTTTTATTAGTTTAATGCGGTAATTGTTTACTTATTATATTTATTTATACATTTATATTGGCCTTAAAATTGCAACGCAAAAGATGTTTCTGTCGTGCAGCTGTACTGTAGTGTGCGATTTTGCGAAGTGTTCTGGCAATTCTGGTTATTCTTATTACTTTAATTATTATTTTTTTATTAGTTTAATGCGGTAATTGTTTACTTTTTATATTTATTTATTTATTTATATTGGCCTTAAAATTGCAACGCAAAAGATGTTTCTGTAATACTATCGTACCAAAAGATGTTCTGGCAATTCTAGTCGTTCTTATTTTCCAAACCTATCAGTGTGGCATTACCTTACTGAGTTATTTATTATGCATACTTTGTATTATACAATCGATCATGTTTTATATATTAAACATGTACTACGTGGGCTGCTACATATATTTCTGGCCTAATAATGAAAATACGAATATTTATTAAGGAAAATAGTTTTATTGTTTTTCAAAATATTCTCCATCAAGATTTACACACTTTTGCATGCGCTCAAACCAATTTTCGAAGCACTTTTTCCACTCTGATTGACACACCTCAAAAACATGGTTTTTGAATGCTTCAACAGCATCTTCTGGCGACGAAAATCGTTGACCACGCATTTTCTTCTTGATGTGAGGGAATAAAAAGAAGTCATTTGGTGCCAAGTCAGGACTGTACGGCGGATGACCCATCAATTCGACGTTTTGGCCAGTCAAAAAGGCGCTGGTTTGAGCCGATGTGTGAGAGCTCGCATTGTCATGGTGCACAATGATTCGTCTTCCCTTGTTCGTTTTTCGAATTTCACCGAAGACTTCAGGCAAACAAATGGTGGTGTACCAATCAGAATTGACCGTCCTAC